>VMBQ01009745.1:0-14360 GCA_007657795.1 Dreissena rostriformis
TTCGAGTCGTCGTTGAGTCTTTACAACTATATTATGTATCCTGACCATCCGTCTTCACATGGGTTGCCATTTATTTTATACTTTGTATAACCATTTACATGTTGTTACAAAATATAACGATAACAAAAGAAAACAACAGTGTATTTTCAATATAAGTCTGCGTCATTAGTGTTATTTCACACACTGATGTACATTGTTCATTTATTTCTAGAATGTGTGACAAAAAGTTGAAAAATTCTCATTTTGATAAACTGTGAACAAGTCCCTTGAAATAACATCATATTATACCCATGTACATTTGTAAACATATCAACATTCACAAAGAATTTTAAAACGTGCGTTTACAACCTGTTGCAGTTAAAACCATATATGGAGTAGTTATCAGCAAATAAACAAACATCATTAAATAATATGAAAACATAAAAGCAATATACTGTGACTGTCTTAATAATTCAAAAATTATTTTTAATTTGTTAATGCCATATTTAAATAACCCCAAATTGTAATGAATACAACACAACAGTTAACGTGACAATTCTGACAGCTTCTACTAACAACAATGCTATGGAAAAACAACATCATTCACAACAGCACATTGTAAGAGAAAGATGCAAAAATTCATTAAGCAATTTATAAATAATGGATTTGAAAAGTTTAATTAATAAAGTAGTGTTATTGTTTATGAAAATACTACTATTTATATAAACAAATGTGGAACCACAGACACCGATTGCTTACAATACATTTAAGAAAAAAAAATAAAAAAAATTGAGTAGTTAATGTGGAGTACCTTAAATATCACTTTTATGTAAACAACAAGTTTCCTTGAGAGCTTGTTTAACAAAGCTACACGTTACTTTTTATCCCCTGCCAAATGCGGAGGGATATTGTTTTAGCGTTGTCCGTCCTTCCATCCGGCACTTTTGTGTCCGGAGCCATATCTTGGAAGTGCTTTGGTGGATTTCATTGAAACTTGGTATGAGTATATATATGGATAAGAGGATGATGCACGCCAGATGGCATTGTACACCATCTGTTAATAAGTTATGGCCCTTTGTATATATTCTGTGTCAATGCAGCATGTGGGGGTATACGTCACTTCTGTGACAAAACTCTAGTTTGGCAGGGGATATCAATTCAACGAAATTGCTTGTTTATTATATTTTTTTACGATGAATATGCAAAATGATTCATCATAATGTTTGTGCGAAAAATACAAATATTTTCATTTTTGGCTTCTTTTGCGAATATAGAAAACTTATTTTGGATTTAAAAAGGTATGGGATATTTATCATTGTTTTTTTCCACATTGAGTTAATTTACTTCACCTTAAAATGGATGCTAATTATCAGAGCTATGAACAATTCTACTATAATTATGTTTGCATTACAATGACAAGAAAAAATAACCTTAATAGATCATATTATTAAGACCACATTTATTGAAAGCCTCATTAAAAAAATAAAACAATTTACATATTATTTATTCACAACAAAATCAATAATAAGTGATACATACAAACATCATCTAACGATCATATATCACCAGATATTTAACACAGTACAAAATGCAATACATAACATCTACATGTATTTTACTTATTCATGGCACACTACTTCACAAGACAGTTAATAAAAATTTCTTATTTATTAAAAATTTAACAAAAATACGCAACAAATAGCTTGAACCTTTCTGTTTATAACCATGGCAACAATGGAATGTTCATTTTTGTTAATTACAATAACCTAATAATAACATCAGCTTTAATATTTAGTTCCTGAACTAAAAAGGCGGACTAGTATTGCCAAAACTGTGATTAAAGTTTTTACTGAAAATATTTTTTCATAATGTAATTATTTTATGTTCAGGTGTTTCTTATTCACCCCAAAATAGTGTAAAGCTTTCAGGATAAGGCATTCCTTACACAAAATATTTTATACAAACTGCCCTGTTTTGAGACAACCTAATGTCTAACAGCAAATGCACAGCATGACAGCACATGAAAAATGCTACAGGAAACAATAAATACCTCGAGTCAATTACATATACGTGCAATGTTGACCGGTAACTATTCTTAACACAAGGACTATAATGATAAGATGAATGTACACTAGAAATCACAATAACTTTTTTTATGTAAGAAATCAATATCAAAGGAAAGAATTCAACTATACTTAACAGAAGGACTATAATGATGACATGAATGTACACTAGAAATGACAATATAATTTTTTTTATAACAAAGGTAAGAATTCACTTCCAGTAATTTAAAAGTCAAACACAAAACAAAGGTGTTTTTAAGTCATGTGCTAATGAATTGAAGAAAAGATTTTCTAAGCTGAGTGGTTTACACCAGTATTACTTAATTATTTATGAATATGCAAGAAAATAGTAATTGTTATCATCTCAAATGTGCAAGAAAATGGAAAACAAAACTGAAATATTTGGATCGAAAACACAACACACATTCATAAGCAATTTATGCTTATCCTTGTATTTGTCAATGTTGTCATGGATAAAACACTTACTTTTTTCTAATTTAAATGATTAACTGCAGAAGTACAAAGTTCTCAATGAGTATTGTATTTTTATACCTTAATTCTAAACTCGTCATTAATTGTTTATTGCAATAAACATATCACAATAAAAGCATTAAATATACTGTTATTTCCTATGTATTGCGAATTAACATGTGTATTATGCAGTACTCAAATAGAGAGCATCAACCCCTACAGTAATACTACAAAGGATTCTAAATGAAATAAACAAATACAACAGTAAAACAGAATAACTCAATAGTGCGACATCAGTGCATTACCAACTTTTACATAAAAACCCTTTATGAATTAAATTGTTCCGGTCCATTCCGAAACTTATTCTCAAGCTCATATATTTATCAGTATTTTTTATTCAGAAGGGACTAGTAGTTTACAAACATTTCAGAATCAGGGGACAGCATTCACAAAGCTACCTAGGGTAATCTTAGGTAAAATAATCTTAAAATCATGAAATTTATAAGGTTTCTATCTGTTGTTGGATTATATGTATTTCATATTTAAATGTTTCAGTTTTTAACAGATCTTGATGTGACATTCTTTACCATTTGTTGTAAAACCAAGATCCTTTTAAATTTTAATTACAAATATTTGATTTAAGAAGTACAACTAAAGGTTCCTTCTGAAACCCTTCTTCAGGCCTTCCCTAAACTGCTTTGTAAATACCAGCCCAGACAGGGCCCGTATTCACCACTCCATTCTTAGACTTAAGAACAAAGAATAGATTTAGAACCAAGAAAATTATGTCCAGCGTTTGAATATATACAGACTACCACTTGTGATAAAGTCAGTAACATAATGTTCTACATAAAGATTGATGAAGATAGAGGCAGTTAATGCCAAGTTTGACTAAAAATTAAAGCATGTCGTCTACAGAATGTAATACTAGGGTACTGACATTTTGTAAATTGTTCAGGAATGCATATTTTCCGAAATTTTCCGAAATACAGTAAGAGCACTTACATTATTTTTTGCATTCAAAATATTATAGTGTTGACATTATGGTAACTGCTCATTTCTTTATTATTTATTGTTTTAAAAAAGACATATGAATTTGGAGTTTTGTTTTGTTTTTCAAATTTTATTATAATACTAATCGGATAATTGGAATACGGGAAAATGTTTATTATTTTAATAAAACAGTTTTTTGCTTCTCCTGAAAATTTTACAAAATGTCAGTTACACTACTTATTACATTCAGAAAATGACATATGTTCGCTCATGTCAATTTGGAAAATTTGGTAAAAACATTATATTTACCAAAAAGGATGTCCTAATATTTTAACAGTTGATGTATGTCACCTTAATAAACACAAAAATGGAAAAAAGTAAAAATGTATAAAAAATATCAGTTACATGGAATATGACATTCAGTAGACGATTTCTTGAATATTCCAATTTAAAGAATATTCCTTATTCTTAGACTTAAGTCTAAGAATTGTTTGGTGAATACGGGCCCAGGTGACGTTTCATAGCACTGCTGGAGCTAAAAGCTTCAGAAATCTGTGAGTTTACTAAACACGTTCAATATTGTAGTAAATGGATAGTCACATTCGGGGCAACAGACTGGTTCAACAAATCAAGATAAGTCTAAGTGGTGATTTAAGATGTAGACCAGTCTGGCATCCATTGTTACATATACAACAACATGTGCAGTGCGGCTCAGCGGCGTTTTGTTAGTCTACACGGTGAGTTCAGAAATGGACACGTCTGGCTTCCATGATGACATTTGCAAATTGAATGTGTGCAGTGCTGGAGGGTTACAGTGCAGGAGGACGGGGTGGAGGGGTTACACACTACTGACAAAGTATGATCTGAAATTGACAAAACAAAGATAAGTGTTCATGTCAGACAACGTTAGCAAATTTATGAATCAGGGGAAAAAATATAAAGTCATCTGATTATTCAACCTGCATTTAAGATAGAGCAGCCTTATAATAAAGATATAAACTTTTTTTCACATGCAAAGGTTTGAGGGTGCTTTTTTCTATGCCTAGCTTTGTTTACTTATCTCCCTATCCAACATGAGCCTAGTATTCTATATTATTTGCCTTACTTACTTCTCGTTAAATAATATTGTTCGTAATATTTTTATACATAATACATTAATTTTATTATAAATTCTGGTGACATTTGAATTGTTCAAACATTCTCTTACCAAGCTGAACAAGAGATGTGTTCGTCAGAAACACAACGCCCCCTACTGCGCCGCTTTGAAATAAAATTTCTACTTATCATTTGGCAGGTAAAGAAATTTTCTCCCTTTAAAGCTTATTACTTCCCTTGGATTTTGTTTTTTGACCTTGAAGGATGACCTTGACCTTTCACCACTCAAAATGTGCAGCTCCATGAGCTTCACATGCATGCCAAATATCAAGTTGCTATCTTCAATATTGCAAAAGTTATGGCCAACGTAAAAGTTTTCGGACGGACGGACGGACGGACGGACGGACGGACGGACAGACGGACGGACAGTTCAACTGCTATATGCCACCCTACAGGGGGCATCAAAATACACAGTAAAAAATGTTGCCATCACTGTTGATGTTATACCTGTAATTGTATGAGCTAATTCCACACAAGTGATATTGGTATCACTATAAAACACACATGTGAAAAACAAATTTAACTTCTAAAATATCTGCCATTTAAAGAAAATAACAACTCATAGCACGAAGAAACAAGTGATGTGTTTGTCAAACACTATGCCCCCTTTCGAGCGATTTTGACCCATATATTTCACCTTTGACCTTGACCTTTCACCCTCAAAATGTGCAGCTCCATGAGATACACATGCATGCCAAATATCAAGTTGCTATCTTGAATATTGCAAAAGTTATGGCCAACGTTAAAGTTTCGGGACAGACACACACAATGAAAGACAGACAGGCCAAAAACAATATACCCCCTCTTCTTCGAAGAAGGAGGCATAAAAAATAAAAACTTTGTGACAAAACTTTGTGAAGAATTAGTTAAATCAGAGCATGCAGACAACACAGTCTACAAAAATGCATGCCTGTTTGTAGTAACCTATTCAGCTATCTGATACAACAACCTTTTTTAATGCACATAAAAAATCAAAATAGACAGCTAAATAGAATTTGTGGATGACCATAGTTTAACATTTTATTAACAACAGTTTAGCCCTTGCAAAAAAAAACATAAATGGTTGTTGCATCATCTATTGAATAAATATTACTAATGCTTTCCAAATATAGATGTGTACATGCAACATGCCAAGGTGCCTTCATAGAGAGAGACTATGAGCAAACTATAGAGAAGCTGCACCAAGTGTGCCACAAGAGAAAATGGCACATATAACTTATTTTAAAAATAAAGAAAAAGCTTGCGTAAATTTGAGTTCAAAAGTGACACAATTCCTTTATTGACCATTTTAAAAATTTCTATGGGCCACAAAAAATTGATCAGAAGATTTTCAGATTAATGATACAATTAAATACAAATATTTAAGTGAAACAATTGTTTTATTGACAGTTCAAAAGAGATACAACTGCTTTAATTAGATATTTATAAAATCAGCATAAAGCCCAGACTTAGGGATTTTAAGTGCATGTTTTCTTTTTATATTTTATATTTATGTCACTACCCGAAGCATTGTTAATGTTTGCTAATAATCTTCCCTGTTGTTGATTAGTATACTATTTTACTACCTACTTAAAGAAGAAAATTCCTATTAATTGAAAGTCATTCAGTTACCACAATAACATCAATTAACAGAAGAAAAAAATGTGTAAACCAACAGAAACTACAAGACAACTACAAAATGACTCCATATACAACAGTGCTTTTGTTTTCAATACCTTCCAAATTAAATATCTGTTTCAGGTGAAGGGGTCAATCCATTAGGATTGTAGCTATAAACAAAAACAAAGGATAGTTAGCATATTTCATTGTAACGCATTTAATTGTCTTATGATGCAATGTTTTTTTGACAGTGGCACTTTCAAGAAAAATTCATGACAGATACAAAACAAATCTTTTCTTAATCAATTCTAGTAAATACCAACACAAGTGATGCGACCTGTGGTACAAAAAAGTGCCTAGGTCGGTAATAAATTGAAACCGTTCTTCAATAAAAAAAACTATGAAATAACAAAGACTTGTATGACAAATAAGTTATTTACCGGTACTCTCCCTAAAACTCACACAATAAATACAAATATGAGTCGTGTTCTAAGAAAACTGGGCAAAATGATTGTGCGTTAATTGTCATCCCAGATTAGCCTGTGCAGTCCGCACAGGCTAATCAGGGACGACAATTTCCGCTTTTATGACATTTTTCATTTAAATGATGTCTCTTCTTAGCGAAATTCCAGTTTAGGCGGAAAGTCTCGTCCCTGATTAGCCTGTGCGGACTGCACAGGCTAATCTGGGATGACAATTTACGCACATGCATTTTGTCCAGTTTTCTTAGCACGCCACTCATATGTTTACAAAGACCCGGAGACAAATTAGTTAGCCATTTACACCTGCTAAAATGCACACTTAATGCATACCATATATAACATACACGCATATAAATATAAAATGCCATACACAAAGCTTTTAGTAACAGATTAGCATTAACAATCAAGTTACTAAAACTCAATTGGTCGTTGTCAGCTCAGGTACTTATTTAAAAAAGTACCCCGGGTACTTTTAAGTATACAAGAATGTACCCCAGGTACGGAAAATATGCTTAAAGGCAACATCCCATACTCAGAGGTACTTTTTAGTAAAGCTTTGGTACCCAGGGTAATTTGTAGTATACTTAAGTGTACCAGGGTTACTTTTAAGTAGTACCCGAGCCAACAATGACCCATCAAGCTTCAGTAACAGAATAGCAGTTACAATCAAGTTACAAAGTCCACCCAGGTTTGCGTAAACATCAATAGCGCCTACACTAGTGTCTGGCCGTTTGCAGTGGCCTTGACTTTCACAGGCTCATACTGCTCCTCATCAAGAAGTGGCACCTTCCTTGGTCCACACGAATCCTGGACTGTCGGTATCGGCCCGCAGTTCTTGAACTTGAACAGCAGGAGTATCACGTTGCTCCATATCAACGAGGCACCTGTCAAATGTCGAGAAAACAATCATAAGGATGTATTCCAAGGAGTAAGTGCTGTGAATTTTTTGGTCTGACCTGTAATAGTTTTGCAATCACAATTTCTTGCAATTATTAAGAGAAAAAAAAATCATTTATTAGTAACTGAAACTAGTGTTATCATGGTAAAATTGGTATTTCAATGGCGTGTATACACCTAACCGTTTGAATGATAGGTCAATAGAAGTCTCTTTACATAAATCTGCTATAGGTGGAAAGAGCCATCTCAAATCAGGCTATTGGACAGGCGGACAATTTATGCACATGCCTTTAGAAATATAGGATGTATCTTAACTGTACCTGCCGCTGCAGTTTCATAAATAATATATTTCCTTGTTAAAAAGATACCCCTTGTTATTTAAACTATAATTCTTCAGGATTGTAAACAGCACTGCTTTGGGGACTTAAATATCACCCAAATAAAAAGAGACAAATGTACCCATTGAATCTGCAGCACTCTACCGAAAGCACTTATTAACCCAGGTAGAGAAATATAGGGATATTTCAGTTTTTTTTGGAATGTATGTTCTAAGTGGCCCAGAAATGTGATAAAGGGATTTATACCAATTGGTTTTATGTGTTAACAATTTTAAAACACTCCAAAATAAATGCAACACACTTTAGATCGCCTTGATTAAGTGGATAAGGTGTGGCAACCAGGATTTCATTGGTTTGATCCCCATTGTCGAAGCGTTCTTTAGATCTTACTCAAAGACATAAAGTACTGGTTCTACCCAGGAAATGGACTTGAGTGCGCTTTCCTTAAGCCTAAGGCTTTGGATGCAATCAAGCTAAAATAAATAGATTTAAATTAACACACTGAAATCAGACTTGTTATACTAAAGCCCCCCTAACCTACCTGCCATGTAGAAGGCATAGTGGAACTGCTTCTCTTCTTGGATCAGAATGCCTGCAAAACACAACAATGAGTTAACCCTTTGCATGCTGGGATATTTGTCGTCTGCTAAAATGTCGTCTGCTGAATTTCTAAATTTAGCATTTTCTTCGATTTTTTTCCAAAGAATACTATCAGAATAGCAAACAGTTTGGATCCTGATGAGACGCCACATCTGTGGCGTCTCATCTGGATCCAAACTGTTTGCAAAGGCCTTCAAAATTCGGTTCCAGCACTGAAAGTGTTAAAGCATGGGCAGACTAAACACTGTTCCAATTCAATGAAAATAAGTGACAAATTATACATGAGTTAAACGATGGACAGATGAAACACATGTCCACATTTGAATGACAATAAAACTGACAAATAGGTCATATTTTATATATAAAAATAACAAGTTAACATGTCTTTCAAAACTAGACATTGTTGCATAAGGGAAAATCCCTCTATGCTGTATGTAGTAATATGCAGAAAATGGAAACAATGAAAAATTGGACCATGAGGCTTAGTCACTTTTGACTCGAGAGGACTTTTTAACAAATTTTGTACTGAACCACAAAACAATGTTACATCAAAAAAGTTAATATTTCGGAGGAAAAGATTTTGTTACACTAGTCTATAAATTCCATTTGACCCCCTAGCAGTGGCCAGTATTGAACCCAGTCAGTGTCATGATTTGAGGAAACTAAGTAAGGGGCAAAATGCAATGTCACATACCTGATACCAAATACGACACATCAATTCGTTTTTGTTTTTGGAAACCTTCAATTGGGAATTTTTAGGTCCCATTTCATGATTTGGGGATTTTTTTTAACTTTTTTCAATAAAGAATGGGGCTGTTTACTGGCCCATAATTTGAGCAAAAAAAAACACTGCATCTGCACATTGTAGTTTCAAAGATGTTGATTTCTGCTTGGAAAGTCTATAGTAACAATAATATTGTTACATTCATTTTAAGTTGAAACACTTCATATCATAAGGAACATGCATAACTTCATATCATAAGAAACAATCCAAGCAAGTTTGAATGTTGTATGTTTTAAAGTGTAGGAGAACTTCTCCGTACAATTTTGTGCCTACGGACAGACAGACCAACAGATGTCCTAGTTGATTCCGGTATACCCCCTTTAACTTAGCATAGAGGGTTGCAACAAACAGGAAAATTTAAACATGAAATAAAAAATTATCATCCCTTTGGCTTTAAAACATGAAGTGTTTTTCTGTTATTGAAATAAGCCATTTTGTCAAACAACCCCTGATTCTAATTATATTACAAACACAATGTTAAGGGCTCAACTACCTGTATATTATATAAAGAACCGGAGGAAGCCCTTTTTTTCATTTACCAGTCACATAGACATTACTCTGTCAAACACTGACTTGTCTGCAAATAAATAACTAACCATACAAGATCAGTGTTTTATTTATATTTTCCAACTAATGGGTCCTAATTCCCCTATTTTCATAAATCAATGAGTCCCAAAGGGTGAAAATGAAATATATAAAAAATTGCAAAAGTCCCCAGCCAATTGTATGAGTCTAGGACTTGGATGAGCTCCAAAATCTGGGACGTGATTTAAGAACCACCACAGGAGAGGAAAATGTCCTACCCCCTTACAGGGTTCAACTAAACGCTTCATTTGTAGATTCAGCAAAGTTTATAACAATTTGTTAAATTATTTTGACATTGAAGGGGAGGGAATCAGCTGAAAGGAGGAGAAATCACATCTCTGAAAATGAAACACTGAAATATCAAGTTGATGAAATCATCACACATACCTGCACATGGTCCAGCCACCAGCCCACCAATGGCAATCATAAAGCTGAGATAGCCGTTACCCATGGCAACATACTCGGGTCCTACCAACTCCCTGGAAACCTGGGAAAGGAATGTTGTCCAGTAGCCGCCATAGAAACCAAACAGCAAGGCATAGCCTATCTGTCCGGCGTAGTTCTCGAACAGACGCTTAGAAATACCGGTCAGAACCACACCGATTGCCACCGAGCACAGAAGTGCTGTCACATCATCCAGGGCGCTTTTCCTGCCCATGAACGCGAATAATGTCCGAGAGATGAAACTGGCAACTCCGATACATGCCACAAGCAAGAACGAGTTCTGCAGGTTCATGTTCTCATGAATGGCGTACGCGGGCAGGTACATGTACACGATGGTCGAGCCGAAGCTCCAAAAGAAGTTACTGATGCACATCCCGTGGAATATCGGATTTCTGAGGGGCGCGCACGACAGCAGCGGCATCATCTGCCCCGGCTTCCTCTTGTGTGAGGGGAACATGAGCACGCCGCAGACGCAAAGGTTGAACGAGAATCCCGCCAGGACCAGAAGGGTTCCTCTCCAGGCGTAGTACTCCATCAGGTGTTTGATGATGAACGGGAACGCGATGATTCCCAGTCCGATGCCTCCCACGGCGACGCTCAGTGCCTGGAAACGCTTCTTCTGGAAATGCTGCTCGATTATCATTATTGACGGTGTGCACGCTAGCCCGAACCCAACACCTGTAAACAGATATGTTCATGTTAGTGTACCGGTACATGAAATACTGCTAATACGCATGTGCACGAGTTCGAATCCCACAAGTTTGTATGTGAATGGAACAAGTATCTTAGCCTAGTATCACAAACACACTTAAGTCAATGTGTATACTCAACTTTTATTTTTTCTAAATTATTGAGGTGAGTTTGACGTTCTCTGCTCAATTTGGTTTTCATAAACGCTTTTTGAGCTTTGAGAGTGACCCAACCCTAAGTTTGAGGAGGAATATGTCCATATTCTTACAGCAGGGATTTGAAATTGCTTGTGAGCTAACCTAAGTTCTTAATACTCTGCTGAGTGGATACTCAAATCTAATATTGTCTGTTGAGCAAAAAAAAGCAAGAACATTCTTTGTACTGGAACATGATTGGCCATATTCTTTTTTGTATTACAGTGAAATTACAGTCTAAACCAAATTCTCTCTTTACCGGAATCCTCTCTTAACCGGAAAAATTGTCCAGTCCCATTTTTTCCCCTATAAAACCATTCTTAAAATATCTTCACAAGACCGCAATCCCCTCAATTCCGCATACCGGTCATTCTTTGGATCAAAATTGGGTCAAACCATACGTAATTGTACCTCTCTTAACCCGTCAGGACCAGTTTATTGCACCTCATACCTAGAGTAAAAAAACTTGTGAATAGCTCATTAAAGACGCGTGAAATTAATAAAGGTGGTCAAAAAATTTGCAAACTGTAAAAATCCCAAAACAATTTAAAGAGACTTGGCCTGAGATGTACATATTGATCAATAGAAGTGATATAATACTGATTATAATTACTGATAACACACATAGGGTTCTTTAGTGTGTTTTGTTTTTGATGTAGGAAGCCGTGCTAAATTTTAATAAGCTTAATGCTATTTAATTTTGAATTATTTATTATATTGCTAATTTAGTGTCATATAAAATGGTGATTTGCAGAGTTCTTGAAGCAGCTTCTAGTGTGCATTTAGACATGTGTTGTTCTTATGTGATGCAATATGAATGAATGTTATATATAAATAAACTATTAAAATTTGCTGAAAGTGTGTGTTTTTCCACATAAGGCTATGTAATTGACCTTCTGAAAGTAAAATAGTCAATTTCCCCTCTAAACCGGAATCCTCTCTAAACCGGAATTTCCTCTCAGTCCCGGGGTTGTCCGGTTTAGAGAATTCCAATGTATTTAACAATGTATCAGATAAAATATATATGCATGAAAAGAGAGCATATGTAATGTTTTAATATTTGGTTGTGTAAATGGTATGTCAGTGTATGACAGGTTTAAACAAGTATAGCTTATATAACAAGACCTGAACAAGGGATGTTTATAAAAGATGCTTGCCCCCTGACTTGCATCAAAGTGGTCCTTTCTCTCCAAGTAACCGTCATTCTAATTTGTATGGTTATATGTCAAAGCATTTTCTAGATATTGCGCAGTTACAAATGGAATACAGACCAAATGACAGAAAGGTGAATAATAATATACCTTTGCTTCATCCAAGGAGAACAAAAATTTGTAACAACCAAGTAAGTGGATCAAAGCAATTTGACACCAAAATGTCATTGCTAAAGAAACCACGTGAAGAAGAACAGTATGATGGATCTCTCAGGATGAAATATTGATATATATTTACCGGTAGAAAGAAATATAGATATCTGTCATACAGGATATACTACGCCATAGACCGTCTTCCAACTCACTTGCATTTGTATAGAAAAAATCATTATCATAACTGAAATGTGTCACACACAATTCAGAATGTTTATCACATTATCGCTCCACAATCTGTTGAAACCATGATGTACAAAGAAATTGTAACATGAACTTTATCGCAAGCATGATAGCAAACAAGTGTAAAATAATGAGACCCACTTACCATCACTCATGTTCAGATAAATAATTTATATGAGACACTTGAGTTGAAAGTGTGAGAGTGTATCAAAGGTTGGCACAGTACACGATGTACATAGGAATTGGCTTTCCCAATAATCTTCAACACCATGGGGGTTAAAATGTTTGACAAATCGCTCTACCAGTAATAATGGAAAACAAATTACTCTTGACTTCTTGACAACCAATTTGTCCAAACCTGGTTGTCATTTAGAATTTGCAATAAAAAAGTACAAAGTCTATTCGAAAGTTACTGCTTTTTTGCTTTAGGAACTAATGACTTGACATCAAAGCCTCACTGTATATTCATTATTCTGGTCATCAATTGAACCATTTTGCATACACTATTCCTCCAAATATTATGACATTGATATATTCTTTTTCTTCTTGTTTAAAAAAACAAAAATAATCATTAAATTTTCTAATAAAACACTTTAAGCTAACAGACAGAGAGTAAAATACTGTTTGAGATCGGTAAATTTAATCCTTACTGATCAGAAACAAACAAAATAAAATGCCAAGGTAATTATAACTGATTATCTTTCAAAATTTACAATTAATAACAGTTCTTCTACAAACCTATAATTTAATACAGTATTTTTACAAACTCGAAAAGTCAAGATACAGAAAAAAAGCCAAGAAGATGCATTAGAAAATGCTGTTTTGGGATTTTAAAAGGCCAGCACATGCTTATGGGCCCCTAGATTTTATGAGTAAACTGTTATGTTATCAACACATGCACCAGAAGTAATGCAAGAACAAAAGTGGGCAACTCTAGTTTAAAAGCCAGTTTTAAACACTGATGTCAAAGCTTGAGGCAAATTAACCACTGAGGATTCCTTTACAAAATATTAATGTACTTAAATAGTATCGATCCCCAAAATCACTTTCTTTTAATCTGTAACACATCTCAAAATCATTAAATATCCAAGAAAGGCTTAGATAGCAGTGGTTCAACATTTAGGTGTTTAAATCTAGTGTAATGACAGCTTTACTGATACCATATCCGTGACAATATTTTATTTTATCTTTGCATTTCAGCACAAATAATACAATAATCTTACATGTATCTTTGGTTTTTTAAAACCTAAAATTGAATGGATATCTAGTTGTACTTTTATTATATATGCAAAAATATGAAATAATCATGTCAATTATCTCTCAAATCAAATACAAAATCGGTTACAACTATACTTGTTGGCATGATAAATATATAACCTATACACAGCCAATTTTTAAATTATACATAGTATTACAGTGTTTTTCGGCGTCAAATTTAGGGCCGAAATTCGGCCACATTCCTATTCTCAAAAGTATATATTTCCCCCAAATGACTGCCTAAATTTCAATATTGAAGATGTACCCCCCCCCCCCAAAAAA
>VMBQ01009746.1:6137-29919 GCA_007657795.1 Dreissena rostriformis
AATACCCTTTCCTTCAGTCACAAAAACTTAAATACCTTTAAGGAAACTATTGAATCAGAAAGTAAATCCCTGATACACTGGTTCAATATTAACCAAATGCAGGCAAACCCAGATAAATTCCAGGCAATATGTGTAGGTAATAAGACTAATATAGAAGTTAAATCATTTACTATAGGTCAAAATGAAATTAAATGTGAACAAAAAGTAAAACTCTTAGGAGTGGAACTTGATTACCAGTTAAACTTTGATCCACAGGTTACAAATTTATGCAAAAAGGCAGCCAAACAATTAAATGTTCTCCAAAGACTAAGCAAATTCCTGAATGTAAGCACTAGGTTAATCATCTTTAAATCTTTTATCCGGTCAAATTTTAATTTTTGTCCCCTTATATGGCATTTTTGTAGTAAATCCAACACAGAAAAACTAGAAAAGATACAGTTCAGAGCCCTTAGAATTGTTTTTAATGACTATGAATCTAGTTATGATACACTACTAAAAAAGGTTAACAGTACTACTCTTCACTTAAACAGGTTACGCCTCATTGCGTCAGAAACATTTAAATGTATACACAATCTTTCCCCAGAATATCTTCAATCCTTGGTTAAAGTTAAATCCTCTACCTATAATTTCAGATATTCAAACATCCTAGAGACACCACAAGTAAGAACAACAAGGTATGGCAAAAATTCCTTTCGTTTTGAGGCTGTACAGGTGTGGAACAGCCTCCCAGAGGACATTCGCACAGTCGACAAATATAAAGACTTTGTCCGGCTGATCCGCACCTGGACGGGTTCAAAATGTAAATGCGCCATGTGTGAGTAACCTGCTTCTCACATTTTTTGCTTGCTTGCTTGTTTTTGCTGTCCTGCTTATATTATTTATTTATCTTTCAGTTAACCCCTTGTTTATTCTCCTTGTATATAGTGTATGTGTGTTTCTTGTGTGTTTAAAAAAAATAAAAAATAAAAAAAAAAATAAACATGTGTATATATGTGCTATGTAGTTGTTTTCATGTGCTTAAATATGCTTTTTAACATACTCCTTTTTCTCCTTGGTTACTCTTCAATGTATAATTGTTTGTGTGCTTCTTGTGTGTTTTTAAAATGTTATAAACATGTATATATGTGTATATATGTGCTATTTAGTTGTTATTTATGTGCTCTAATATGCTTTTAAACGTACTGGTTACTCTTCCATAATATATTGTATGTGTGTTTCCTGTGTGTTTTAAACATGTATATATGTGTATATATGTACTATGTAGTTGTTGTGCATGTGCTTGTATATGCTTTTAAACATGAATTGTGTGCTATACTTGTTTTAAATTCTTTAATTTTATTATAGGTCTGCAATGCTTTGTTTGTACAACTTAAAAGTGTATAACATATGTTTTAATTATGAACTACAAAAACAACTCCAATATAGTTTTTAGGTATCTTTCCCTTTGTCGTATTGTGTGTTCGTAACTTGCAGAATATTATGCTTTTAATGAACATTTTTTACTTAATTTGTGTTTTATGTGCTTTAAATATGTCTTTGTACTATAAATGCTTATATAATATGCTTAATCTTTCTTTCTATCAGCTCAATATACATTGTTATATATATGAACAATTGTTTTGTCGGGAAATAGCTCATGAGCTAATGTTTTTTGTTATTCACATCCGACGTTAAATAAAGATTCTTGTATCTTGTATCTTGTATGATCCCATTAAAAATGGTAAAATATTTAAAAAGACACCCTTAAAAATGTTAACTGGGTCGCGCTTTATTCTCCCAACAAAAGTCACGTGGTATAGGCACCGTGAACTAGCCCGTGCGGTAAGAACTAGCCCGTGCGGTAGTCTAGTCCAAATAATTAGACGTAAGCTACACCGATGTATATCGACCTCATATTTATAGGATGTAGTTAAAAAGTAAGGGTTATGGTCGTTTCGTGCCACTACCAGTTCGTGCCACTGATATTTCTGTTGAAAAGAGGTAGCGTTTCGTCCCACTTATAATATATAGCCGGGTAGGTGTGAATAATACCATATAGGTGTGAATTAAAACGGGAAACTTTTGCACCTGTGATGGTCACCTCTGTACCATGTAAAAACAACATTGTTTAATTTCAAGATTATTTATTCAGGTTAAATGTATCTATAATAATTTAATAAAATGTATTTCAGTTTATTTAAGAATTATTTTAAAATTTTGGCAAAATAACTAATATCATAAATACATATACACAGTGAGATGAATATTAATAACTCAAACACACAAAAAGGTAAAATAAACAAGAAAATATAATTATTATTGGTAACACTTTTGTGATTTGCTACATCAATATACACCCCATTATGATTCACACCTATACAGTATTATTCACACCATTCTGGCTATGTATTATCAGTGGGACGAAACGACCAATCCCTCACAGCCCCTTCCTACACAAATATCAGTGGCACGAACTGGAAGTGGCACGAACTGGTAGTGGCACGAAACGACCATCACCCAAAAGTAAGATTCCATCCCTGACTGTAACATCACATTTTAAACAAAGATCGAAAGCAAAGATTGAAAGAATGAAAACAAGATAGCAAATAATAAAGACTTACTTGTTCGGGCTTTCTTCCACTGAATTTACGCGACACAATACAGACGAACAGTTTTATAATATAGCGCACACAAATGTTTGCGAAATAGCCAATGAGCAATGTTTACATAGCGTGTCAAAAAACGTGAACTTATGTAATACGGAATATACCGAAGAGTGCCGGTCCGCTATTCGTGAATAATCGGCTATTTCCGAGAGATTGTTGACAGTGAGCTTTTGCAAAATGTTACAACCGATTTCATTGGGTGTCCACTTTTCAGTAACTAATCAAATACGTCGATACATTTATGATATATATTGCTGCTGAATGTCATCGTTCAACTCGCCGTCTTGTTTATTACATAAGGAAACCACCAAACTTTGTGTGTATGTACTAAATTGAAACAATGCAGACAACAGCACTCTATCAGCCATCTGTAAGTTATATTTTCCAGTATAACGTCAATTCCCATCATTTTTATATTGATCATGTCACATGTTCTCGTTGTTGTCATTTCGGACCAATCGTCAGAAAAAAACATGGATTTCATCATAATTCAGTCATGGCGTTAAGATAAAATGTTTCATATATGTGTATGTTTTATTTTCAAAATAAAGACAGAAAATGACGTAGTACAATAATTATAAAAGCAAACAAGGTAAGCTTATACATATTTCTTGGAACGAAAAACATTACCCT
Organism: Dreissena rostriformis; assembly: GCA_007657795.1. NCBI lineage: Eukaryota > Metazoa > Mollusca > Bivalvia > Myida > Dreissenidae > Dreissena > Dreissena rostriformis. The sequence continues at coordinate 9,416 of VMBQ01009746.1, forward strand.
ATAGCTAAGTCAGCTGGTTCAGGTGTTTCAGCCTTTCGCCGCTTCGGCTTAACAAAGGAACCTATGACTGTGTTTATTCATTTTACGTACTGATCCATCCCATCTTTCTTCCAGGTGGCAGCGGCTGTAACACATTTAACTGCAGTGTTCTCTAGTGCTCGACAGTCCAGTACACTTGCATCAAATTCACACGGAAGAAAGCTAAGAGTGCAGAAAACAAAACAAAATGAAAAAGCTGTAAGAGCTTCAGTAAATTCTGAAAGACAGGTTTGTTGGATTTCGTTAAATATTTATTGTGATAAAAAAAGACAGCTTGTAATTTCACCTGTGTTAACTTGTAAAGACTTGAGTGACATGCAGTTTCTATAAAAGAAAATACAGGTATAGGCAAAATGTGACCTGAATGAAATTTACATGACAGATGTGTTTTCTTACTGAGAACTCATTTACAGTTTGTCAACCAGTTCCGGATAATCAACATTTCCGATTAATTTGTTTTTAATTTTCCAGAATGCCCCAATAAAAACAAAATGATAAGTGTCGAAGCTAAACATTAGGTACATGTAAAGGAATAAATTAACAAAGTTTTAGCTAGAAAGCTTTTGTATTATGCTTGCAGGGGGGATAAATGTGGCAAAAAGTTAACCAGAACTGATTGAATGAGTTATGTTCTGAAATGTGCATATGGATATAGAAGGCTTTATTATTTTCAAATAAACTTTTTGCTGATTGAAAACAAATGCCATGACAATCTTTTGGAATACTAATTCTGTTAGTTGAATGATTTTTACTAATTTCCAGAAGGATTAATATTAATTGGCTATTTTTGACAAAAAAATGCAAATGCCGTCTGGCATCATACAAAATAAATTTTACCCTTTATTTTTACATCTTTGCACATTGAAACGAAATCCTGAAAGAAATTATTGTGGTCAAAAGAATTAACGTTTTTTTCCGGGTTATTCTAAACTGGTTGACTGACTGTATATGAGTTTGCTTGATTGTTTTTCTCCAATTATTGAAAGGTAAAACTTATGCGGCTGTGCCACATAAAGACGATAAACTTGTGGATTTATGCTCTGGCCAAACCAATATCTTAGATATTTGCATCAGTTATTGTCCAATGTGTTTGTAATATGTATCTTCTATAAATTGTTGTGGAAAGAGAGAGTAATCTATACGAGGTGGGCCACGTTTATCATATGCCAAATAACTAGTCCATTGTTATGCGATGATAGTAACTGGCCCTGTTTATAACATGTCAATAAACTAGTCCATTGATGTGAAGTGAGAGTAAACGGATAAGCGGGTCTGATTTACCAGAGTAGGTTCAAATATTATTGTTTATCAATATCATGTATGAATATTATTTTTTTTAATAAAGCTTCAAGGACTTTGCACCGTAAATATGTGATCATTTGAAGAACAGTTATTTATCAGAAATGTCAGTTGTACAGGGCTGAAAACAGGCTTTACAGGAAATGCCAAGGGTCAGCTAAGTAAACAGTGTGATGTAGTGGATTGGAATATAATTACAGGATGTGTGGATTATGTTGGATGATAATGTTTGTCGTGCCTAAGGTAACTCGGTCTTAAGAAATTAATAACTATTGGGAATATTTTTTCGTTGGCGTCTTAAATTTGGGTATTGGTCTACCCACAAAATCAACGAAAATTAATGAAATATGAATAATAATGATTTTGCCTTATCTCTTCTCAATTATGCTAATAATAAGTCTTCTTATAAGGAAGGTAATTCAGATGTGGAGCAGATGTTAGAGCTGCTGTTGCACAATGAGCAAGCACAGAAGTTCTTACCATTTTTCCTGTCTCATGCACCTGATTCTGCAAGATGCATCACACATCCAGTGTCCGAATTGCAGCAACACATAGGTATGGGGCAATAGTGAAGTGAACATATTCCAAGTTATGTTATATGTGCAAAATTCTAATTGATACAGATGTTCAACAATTAAAAAAAAATACAAGTAAAGTTTCTCTTTGTAGTGGAGGCCTGTTTAAGGATATAAATCAGATTGTTGTCGTTAATATTCTTCGTGTTCACATATTTCTTTATGCTCTTTTTTGTACATGGGAAATGTGAGGCATTAACTGGCTAACTGCCATTGAAGAGTATGTGCAGTGCATGGTGTTTATTGTGGTTTATGTTATATTTTAGAGATGCTTTCCACCTTGATGCCGTATTTTACACCCACAATGTATAGTGTGTTGACTGGCCGCATGAAGCAAAATGGTCCATTTGTTGGTGGTAGGTGTCTTACGTTTAATATTCAATATTTGAGCCTCACTCTGGAAAAGGGGTTTTAATGCATTTGCGCAAAGTGTCGTCCCATATTAGCCTGTGCAGTCCCACAGGCTAATCAGGGACGACACTTTCCGCCTTAACTGGATTATCCTCAAGAAAAGTCTTCCTTTAAAACTAAAAATTCATTCGCAAATTCTGACTGTACTTTTTTGACAACAATACGCCCTTGGCAGTGGGATACACTGTCTGTGACAGCTTCTTGTCTTGTTGAAAATTCTTTACACATCTGTTTCCAGGAAACTTTATGCAAGTGCGCCACTTTGGACTGTTCACCAAATTTGACACCAAAGCCAAGAAATCAAATGGATTTTATCCACTTGTAAGTTTTATATTATATGTGAGCCGCGCTCTTTGAAAAGATGGTTTAATGAATGTGTATAAAGTGCTGTCCCAGATTAGCCTGTGCAGTCTGCACCGGCTTATCAGGAATGACACTTTCCGCTTTTTTATATTTTTCTTTTTAAGAATGTCTCTTCTTAGCAAAAATCCAGTTTTAGCGGAAAGTGTCTTTCCTGATTAGCCTGTGCCGACTGCACAGGCTAATTTGGGACGTCACTTTATGCACATGCATTAAACCCTTTTTTACATATCAAGGTTAATACGTCTTTTACTAACTGAAAAGGCCATTTACTTACTGTAATTAGCTTCTGACACTACACATGGATTTCAAAAATTGTTTCAAAGGAATAATGTTTTAAAACAATGCTTCCTGTCTTACAGTGTGTTTCAGTAAAAGACCATTTACTTGCTGTAATAAGTTTTGGACACTACACATGGATTTCAAAAATTGATACAAAGGAATTATGTTAACAAAATGCTTACTGTCTTACAGTGTGTTACAGTTCCAAATTTGAAGAAAAAAACAACTACAACATAATACGCATGTCAGTGAAAACAGTTCCAAATTAAAAAACAAAAGCATCATAATACACATTTCAGCGAGACAAGAAAGGGCAGACAGAAGAAGAGATTCCAAAATCCTTGAAGGATGAAGACCCGGTAGTTGACCTCAAAGTCAAGGTGGCATACCTGATGGCTCAGCTCAGGAACCAGAAGCACGAGGATGCGGGTGCTAAGAAATCTGCAGACCTACGGAAGCTGCTGAAGTTATCTATATTTAGTCTGTTGGCCACGTACATTTTCTACAAGTGGATCACACAGGGTACTGTAGGCTCTAGTGCAGGGGGTGAGTTAAACAGTTGTTCTCTACAGCAGAGCTTTTTTTGCTGATTTAATAGCTGTTATTGGTTCATGTTGCAGTTTCCAATGGCAAAAGTATCCAGTCAGAAAATTCCTAAAAAATGTCTTTTTATTAGCTTTTTTTTTGTAGATTAAATTATAACTTGGTGGCGTGTATATACATGGATAGCTGAATCAGGCACAGCAATTGTGCTTACTCACCATTTATTTTAGAACTGCTTTTATATGTTTCATTAAACCTTCATTAAAGTATCTCAATACATTTTTCTATAAGTTGTCGTTTACAGAGTTTCGTGTTGCATGTCTGGAGATTGCACCCACCTGAGACAAAATTAATTTGTTGGGGGATATCAATTCAATGAATTTGCTTGTTAAACAATAATTTCATTAGTCAACAACAAAATAAACATAAATTTTAAGGGAAGTTAATCTTAAGCAAATCAAACCGACCACAAGTTTAACCAGAAAGTTTTCGCTCAGAAGATGATCGCCAATACATGTTTTTTGTAACGACCAGGAATATTGTATTTTTACATCATTGATCTTGTGTACTGTGTGTCTTGAACTTTCAACTTGAAACTTTATAGAAATGTTTTTTATACTATGTAGAAGTGCAAGATGTTATTTTCTTGTATTTGGCACTTTTCTTTCCTAGTTATGTGCACTTGAGCTTTGGCAGGTTTTGATACGTAACCCATTTATGCCTAGAGCGTTAAATGGGTTAACATAATTGTAAATGTTAGCTTTGTGTACTTTACTAGTATCTCACTTTTCTTAGTATCAACATGAAACTTTATGGATATGTAGTTTATACTATGTAAAAATGCAAGACGTTATTATTGTGTATGTCATACTATTTGTTAGAGAGTAATGTGTGCTTCAAATTAGGCAATAGTTTCATTAATCAATGAAGCTTTCTGTCTGTGTGTGTGGCAAATGTGAAGTAGCAAATGTCAAAACGTTGAGATTTATTTTACTAATACAAAAGTTTTGGCCCCGGCTTGAAATGAGCTGTTGAGGGGATATTTGTGGTATTCAATGAATGTTCTAATTTAACAGTGTCTGCCTCGGATTATTTGTTTGTTACAGCCTTGTTATGATGTATGTTTCAGGTATGTTATATGGCTCTAAGAACTATGAAATCAACCCAGAAGTGGTCAGTGTGACCTTCAGTGATGTGAAAGGGGTTAGTTCTCTCAGCTAACAATAGAAAAAAACATCACATTTACTGTGTATTTGCATTACATTTTAACCCTTTGCATGCTGGGAAATTTGTCGTCTGCTAAAATGTTGTCTGCTAAATTTCTAAAATTAGCATTTTCTTTGATTTTTTTTCAAAGAATACTATCAGAATAGCAAACAGTTTGGATCCTGATGAGACGCCACGTTCTGTGGCGTCTCATCTGGATCCAAACTGTTTGCAAAGGCCTTCAAAATCCGGTTCCAGCGCTCAAAGGGTTAATACATATGAGCCTCGCTCTGAGAAAACGGGGCTTAATGCATGTGCATAAAATGTTGTCCCAGATAAGCCTGTGCAGTCCGCTGAAACTGGATTTTCACGAAGAAGAGACTTAAACAAAAAATACCATTAAATGGGAAAGTGTCTTCTCTTAATAGCATGTGCAGACTGCACAGGTTAATCTGGGATGATACTTAAAGCACAATCAAGCATTAAACACCATTTTCTCAGAGAGAGGCTCATATTTTGTTTCTGTGGCGACCACCTGAACAGAAAGTCCCTGGTCCAATCCCCATCCAGGGGGCATTCTCAATATTTTGCAAAGATACCTCGTAATTGTTCAGCGAAGGAAAATGGATTTGATAGTGTCTATATAATATTAAGGTTTTTTCTGCTTTCGACCTAAAATAAATAGATATAAACTTACCACATTGTGGTTATTTGTGATTAATAATAATAATGCAAAATTTTAATATGCATTAACATGGCTTTTTTCCCATCTTTGTGAAACGGCCTTGGCCCCCTCATTTTGTGAATAAATGAGTTGCTAACTAGTTTAAATTGCGAAAATTGTAATCCCAAAATTTTTTAAATTGCGAAAATTGAGTCGTTAAGTTCTCAAATTCGTGTAAAACGTATATTTTCTAAGAAGGAAAAAAAGCCCTGATTAAGATATTATGATTTTTCCAAGATGCCTTTTGCCCTGTTTAACATGACTATTATTGATATTTTCTATTTCAGTGTGACGAGGCCAAAGAGGAACTAGAAGACATTGTGGATTTCCTGAAGAATAGTGAGAGGTTCTTGAAAATGGGAGCCAAGTTGCCAAAAGGTACGTTCCATAACAATCAAAATCAAGTGAACAGTCATTCAAACATCTGATAACAGGCTATGAAATAACTGTAGTTTTTTAGAATTGAACACAAGAAAGAAATTTATGTCTCATTTGAGTACATTCCTTTGACACTGGATGCCTAGAGTTGAATGTAATGGTGTTAATTAACCAAACACACAAGTTATAGGAGGGGGACGGGGGTATGCTGAAATAACCCCCACCCCCAAACACACAAGTTATAGGAGGGGGACGGGGGTATGCTGAAATAACCCCCACCCCCAAACACACAAGTTATAGGAGGGGGACGGGGGTATGCTGAAATAACCCCCACCCCCAAACACACAAGTTATAGGAGGGGGACGGGGGTATGCTGAAATAACCCCCACCCCCAAACACACAAGTTATAGGAGGGGGACGGGGGTATGCTGAAATAACCCCCACCCCCAAACACACAAGTTATAGGAGGGGGACGGGGGTATGCTGAAATAACCCCCACCCCCAAACACACAAGTTATAGGAGGGGGACGGGGGTATGCTGAAATAACCCCCACCCCCAAACACACAAGTTATAGGAGGGGGACGGGGGTATGCTGAAATAACCCCCACCCCCAAACACACAAGTTATAGGAGGGGGGACGGGGGTATGCTGACTGCTGTATTCACCACGATGGGTGTTTTTTCATATGTCCATAGACATAAACTTGTGCATGACACAATATGGTAAAAACATTTGTCTTCATGTTCAAAACTTGTATGTTCGTGACAAACATACTATGGACTTCAATATCAATTGTATTTTCAAGTTTTTATAACAGGATTTCAGGTGAGCGCCCTAGGATTTTCCAGGTCCTCTTGTTATATTATAAGGTGGTTAACTTTTGTTGAGTTCATATTTTCTGTAGTTTAAGTTTTCTTGTTTTTTCATAATTGCATTCTTGTTCTTTTTTCCCAGGTCTGTTGCTCGTGGGTAGCCCAGGTACAGGAAAGACACTACTGGCAAAGGCCATAGCAGGTAGGACGGTGGTGAAAACCTGTCTTGCTTGTTAGCTTTTTATCCACCGCAAAAGGTGGAGAGATATAGAATTGCTGTTGTCCCTCCATCAGTCCGTCCGTCTGTCTGAATTGCACCCATCCATCCAGTTCAGACGGAAAGTGTCTTCCCTGATTAGCCTGTGCAGACTGCACATGTTAATCTGGGCTGACACTTTACGCACATGCATTATACCCCCTTTTAACAGAGAGAGGCTCAAATCTTGGTTGGTTAAGTCAGTCCTTCATTGACAAGCCCCTACTGGTCTGGGATATGTTATTTATTGTAATTAACTTACTAATATAAGGTCTTGTGGCTGTAAAGAATACAACTTGACTTATTCTCAAGAAACAAGAACTATTCCTTTACAAACTTGCTGGTTGCAAATTTCATTATTGATAAATAAAGAATGCTATAAGGCAATCCATAAAAGTTCAAGTCAATAAAAATAAATGAAACCACAGTATACTAACAAAACAAATCTTTGAAAATATTTTCTATCTTGTTCACCCTTTTGAATCCTATGTGTTTCAGGCGAGGCGGGTGTGCCATTCTTCCACGCCTCAGGCTCTGAGTTTGATGAAGTATTTGTGGGACAAGGATCCAAACGTGTTAGAAATCTGTTTGGTATGTATTCTAGATAATCTGTTTGGTATGTATTCTAGATAATCTGTTTGGTATGTATTCTAGATATAATCTGATCATCACTCAGTAAGCTTCATTGACATTTTTTTGTTTTAAAAGTTTGAATGTAGTAACATCTTGAAAATTACAACATATTGTCCCCCAAGACAGGCCTTTTCCTTGCGTATCTATGGGTCCGTTAAACAGACCCATTCCCAAAGTGTAATGGTTTAAAAAAAATCCCAATTTGTTGATTTCAGTGTATGATCATATTATCATTTCAATTGTGGACATTTAAAACAAATATGTTCACTGTTGGCTCTGTCACTCATGTAAATATGTTTTATGTTACCACTCATATAAGGGTAAAACGATCTTATACTGAAATCAACAAATTTTCTGTTTATTTCAGTCCGCACAGGCGTTTTAGGGACAACAATTTCTTCCTACATGATATTTTTTGTTAAAAGAAAGACTATTACAAGCAAAAATCCAGTTGAGGGGAAAGTGTCGTCCCTGATTAGCCTATGCCGACTGCACAGGCTAATCTGGGACAACACTTTACGCACATGAATTGACCTTGACCTAGTGTTAGAAAGGGCTATCCAGCACCTAATTAGAGCATATGTGTTTGTCAGGGACATTTTTGTGTTTGTTTTGTTTGTTAATTTGGGGCACACATAATGAAAACATTCACACATAGCCTACATTTCAATATGTATTTCGTATTTAAAAAAGACAATGCACTTCATATTGGTGCGTGGAAAATTCCATTGGTGCCTTGGGACTATTTTTCATTGTATCACAACTTTATTTATGTTATTAATCTGTTACAGAGAATGCGAAAAAGCGTGCTCCTTGCATCATCTTCATAGATGAGATTGACAGTGTGGGTGGTAAGAGGACCTCGACAGGTATCACGCCGTACGCCAACCAGACCGTAAATCAGCTTCTGTCGGAAATGGACGGGTAAGTGCTGTTAAGCGTTATGTGACCTTGCAGTTCATATGAGTCTAGTTCTGGGAAAACTAGGCTTTATGCATGTGCGTAAAGTACCGTCCCAGATTAGCCTGTGCAGTGTGCACAGATTAACCAGGGGCAACACTTTCTGCTTGTATGCAATTTAAAAAAAAGGAAGTCTCTTGTAAACCTTAAGTTAATGTAGCCTCTCCTGTTTAAGTAAACAATATTTGTTTGTAATACACGTAATACTGAATTTTTTATATGATAAGTTTATAAGTTCAAAATTAATATCAATTATTCAGGTTTGATTCATCAGAGAGCATAATAGTCATCGGAGCCACAAACAAGAAGGGGAATCTTGATTCGTAAGTATCGTATGAAAATGATAGTTACAAATACAGTATTCAATTTGACATCTTGATATACATTGTACAACTTGCATAATACTTGTTATGTTAATAAATGACAGGTTCTTTGGATTAGCCATTGAATTATTTTTAAGCTCATTCAGCATCTACCTGTGATTTCAAATCGGGCAGTTATGAGTAAATAGCTTAAATAAATAAAAAAAAAAGCACTTGTTAGCAGTTTAAAAAGGCTAAGCTTGCCCATGAAGAGTTTAAGGTAGCTTAGTTTACTGACCACCATTATTATCCTATAATGATTATAGGACTGAGAAACAGGAAGAAATGATGAACAATCTAAATACTCCAAAATGTTCCCCCTCTATAGTACTTAAAGAGCCCTTCTGCGGTCAGGCAGGTTTGACATACACCAACATTTTCCCCCTCTATTGTAGAGCCCTACTGCGGCCAGGCAGGTTTGACATAAACCAACATTCCCCCTCCCTCTATTGTAGAGCCCTACTGTGGCCAGGCAGGTTTGACATACACCAACATTTCCCCCCTCTATTGTAGAGCCCTACTGCAGCTGGGCAGATTTGACATACACCAACATTTCCCCCCTCTATTGTATAGCCCTACTGCAGCTGGGCAGATTTGACATACACCAACATTTCCTCCCTCTATTGCAGAGCCCTACTGCGACCAGGCAGGTTTGACATACACCAACATTTTCCACCTCTATTGTAGAGCCCTACTGCCGCCAGGCAGGGTTGAAATACACCAACATTTTCCACCTCTATTGTAGAGCCCTACTGCGGCCAGGCAGGTTTGACATGGAGGTACACGTGCGGCCCCCAGACAATGATGGCAGGAAGGAGCTGTTCAGTCTCTATCTCTCCAAGTGCAAACATGACGGCAGTGAGTAGTTCAAAGGGACTAGTGCTGGGAACTGATGGCTGTGATAATGACTCAGGAACTCAGTGTCTATTTTACGTTTAAAAAAAGATGGGGTTATTTTACTGATTATTCTAATATTACAAAAATGTATGACATTTTTCTTTCTTTGTCAATGAAAAAACCCCCCTCCAATGCAAAAAATGAGGGTGATCTTCAATAAAAGGGGGTGAATCCCCCCATCCCTGGTCCTAGAATAGACACTGGGAACTTAATCTCCGCCAGCTGTATTTTTTTTGTGCTTTATATTTTACAGCCTGTGCCTTTTGGGTTGGGAATGGTAGCACCATAAACCATGCATAGGGACAAAATGAAACATTATTAATATGCTTATAAATGACAGTATTCCAATGATTTATAAGTGCATGCTTAAATGCAATTTAAAATTATATTATAACCTGCCATGGAATAAATATAGTGATGTAAATTAAACTCAATAAATCAATTATTAAATTCATTGGAAAAGTTTGGAATCTTTTTGGGGGGAAATTTTGGTAAGATTTTTTTTTTGGGGGGGGGAGGGGGGGAATGTTACTTTTTGCATTGGGACATTGGGAAACAGCCTGTAAGACTTATAGACTGTAATTTTGTGCCAAAAAATCACTGGCTTGTGTCATAGTTAGTGTGGGAACAATGCCTGTAAGGACTGATTTCCCTGATTGACAAAAATCTGGAACAATACATCTGTATAGTGGATGGACTTTAAGTCACGGATAATAAAAAACAGTTTCTAGTAAATAAATGGAGAAGAAATTGAGATCATTAATCATTAGCTTTCCTTCATTGACACCTATATATTGCAAGACCAAATTTGGGATTGCATAATATGATGGGGATTAGAGTTGATGTATGTTAATAATAAAACTTACGGTTGGGCATGGCTGTCTTAAAATTTATTTTTGGTGGAAAATCCATGTTTCTTTTGTATTATTACACCAAATTTAGTTTAAATTTTACAATGCTGTTCTATATCTCAGTAAATTTTATATTGCAAAGTCTAGTATATACATGTATGTGTTTTACCAGTTTTTTTATTTTCAGAAATCAACATTGATTCTTTGGCAAAACAAACAATTGGAATGACAGGTATTTTCCATTATAGTTTCATATAAATACTTCTCCGTTCAAAGAAGCTGGTTGTATTGCTTTTTATCGGCCTTTATGTCGGTTGTTTGGTAGCTTGGTGGGTTTCATACATTTAAAATTCATAGCATCACTACTGATGAATAAAAAGGGGTACATAATATGACAGAGACTGTGAACTATTTGAGCCTTGCCCTTGGAAAACAGGTTAAATGAAGTTTGGTAAAGTGTAGTTTAAGATAAGCCTGTGCAGCCAGCACAGGCTTATTATTAATTACACTTTCCGCTATTATGGTATTTTTCATTTTAAGGAGTCTCTTTTTAGCAAAACTCCAGTCTGTGCAGAAAGTGCTGTCCCTGATAAGCCTGTGCGAAATGCACAAGCCAATCTGGGAGGTCACCTTACACACGTGCATTAAAGCCCGTTTTCCCAGTGCCAGGCTTATTTATGTTTGTCTTGCAATTGCAGGAGCAGACATTGCCAATCTTGTAAACCAGGGTGCCATAATCGCAACCTTGAGGGGGGCCAGTCATGTGACTATGGACGACCTTGCAGAGGCCAGAGACAAGGTCACAATGGGTATGTACTAGGGAGGAGTTTCTTATCTGGATATCAATTTTTAGAGATTCTTTGGTTAAAAAGTTATGTGTTACTTACCATAATGAAACTTTACCTATATGATATAACACATGATATACCACAATTATACTGTGGGCTGGCTATTGCACACATGTGTAATGGTGACTAAAGTACAAGTAACCAAAGCTTGTCTTAATTGCATCAAAAGCCTAAGGCTTATTTGAAACGCACAAGAGTCTGTTTCCTGGGACTAGAACCAGTACTTTATGTCTATGGGGGAGATGTAAAAAACGCTCCAACAGAAGGGATCGAACCCATAAACTCCATGGCGCTAGGCCAACACCATATCCACTTTGCCACAACGACCTCATATATAAATAAACGTTTTATGCAAAAATATTTCTGCATTCTTAAATTCTATATCCTGGGACAAGGGCAGTATTGGAATGTTTTGAATACCGAATAAATATACTGCATGTCAACCGGCACATTATGTTTGAATACTGAATAAATATACTGCATGTCAACCGGCACATTGGGTTCCTGTGGCGTAGTGATGTCTGCCTATCGAGCGGGAGGTCACGGGTTCTATCCTCACTGGGAGCGTTCCTTCGATCTTCTTCAAAAACACCTAGTTCTGGTTTTAGTTAGTAAATCGAGGGGTGAACGGAAGACTGTCGTAACTCATATTAAATAAAGAAGGAGATACGACAGTTTTCCGTTCAGCCCTCGAAATGGACTCTAGAGCATTTCAATAAGCTTAAGGCTTTCAATGCATTTGATCTAAAATAAATAGGTTTAAACTAACCGGCACATTCAGGTCCTGCTTGGAAGAACAAGAAAATAGATGAGGAGGAGCTATGGCGGACTGCGTACCATGAGGCAGGTCACACCATCGTGGCTTATTACACTGACCATGCCCTGCCCCTTCATAAAGTCACCATCGAGCCCAGGGGAGAGGCTCTCGGAGTGGTATGTGAACACTGGAATGCAATGAAGTGTTGCTTTAATATGAGCCTCGCTCTGAGAAATCGGGGCTTTATGCATGTGCTTAGTGTCATCCCAGATAAGCCTTTGCAGTCGTCACAGCTAATCAGGGACGACACTTTCTGCTTAATAAATGGTATTTTTCATTTAAAGGAAGTCTCTTCTTAGTGAAAATCCACTTTTAGTTTTAAGCGGAAAGTGTCTTCCCTGGGACAACACTTTACGCACATGCATTAAGCCCTTTTTTCCCAGAATGAGGCTCATATGTTATAGCTAAAGATGGTTTAGTATTAAAACAGCCGTTAGGGCCTAAGGTAGGTCACATGTGCATGATACGGATTGGGTTTGGACGTATGCAGTATGTATTTGAAATAGAGTGTGAAAGTATGTGTGTTTTTGGGGCTGTCCTGTGAGTGCAGTGGTTGGTTCACACACTTCTCATAAGGCGGCTGAGATTTTATTCCCTCCCATGTGAATTTGGTTGTTTGTCATCTTGGCGAACCAGTTGGTTTTGTCTGGATACTCAGGTTTCCACCCATAGAAAAGACCACATCAAAACTAAGGGGAACTGAGTGTTTTTACCAGAGGAGAACTGCAGAGTTGTTGTGATTGTTTTAATGCCCCCGTTTTCTGTATCACACACATGTGACCTACCTAACAGGTATCCTTCCGGCATTCCATTTGCCTGATTTTTTTTCTAAACGCTTATATTAACATGATATTTGGTGTATGAGTCAACCTACATTTCTTGCAGTTTCATTCCAGATCATTGATTTTTGGCGAAGTTATTGGCCTTGAACTTAGAAATATTCTCTATAATAACCGTTTTCCGGAGGTATTTTACAAAACCCTTTCAGATATTTAGCTGAATTTTGGCATGTGAGTCTACCTACATGACTTACAGATGAAGTGTGAGTTTCATTCCGGTCCATTGATTTTTGGCAAAGTTATGGGCATTGAACTTGTGAATTTTCTTTACAATAACACTTCCGGATTTGTATACCCCCATTACCATTGGTAATGGGGGCTATAGAGGAGTCACTTTGTTGGTCTGTCGGTCGGTCGGTCTGTCTGTCCCAAAAATTCATCCGATCTTCACTAAACTTGGTCAGAAGTTGTATCTATATGATGTCTAGGTCAAGTTTGAATATGGGTCATGCCGGGTCAAAAAACTAGGTCACAGGGTCACTTAGTGCGTTTTAAACCGAAAGTTTGTCCGTACCATAACTATGTCATTTATCGTTAGATTTTAAAATGATTTGGCACATTTGTTCACCATCATTGGACGGTGTGTCGCGCGAAAGAATTATGTTGATATCTCCAAGGTCAAGGACACACTTTGAGTTCAAAGGTAAAAAATAGCCATAAGTGAGCATGTCCGGGCCATAACTATGTCGTTCATTGTGAGATTTTAAAATAATTTGGCACATTTGTTCACCATCATTTGATGGTGTGTCACGCGAAAGAATTATGTTGATATCGCCAAGGTCAAGGTCACACTCTGAGTTCAAAGGTAAAAAATGGCCATTAAAGTGAGACTTTACGATTTTGTAATTTTTTTTAATATGTGTTAAATTGTAATATATTGATAAAAATATGTTACAATAACACAAAATATGCAAGAAAAATTATACATTGAAGACGAATTTCATAAAATGCAGCAAAGACAAGGTAGCCTGGTTAAAGCCGATGCCGACACTTTTACTCGTATTTTTTAGGAAACAAAAGTGTGTCTTTGTGTCGTATTAACGAATCTGCACTAAAACTAAATTTAGATTCACATTGTACATGCATGATATACATGCTGGCAAATTAGGCTGGAAGCCATTTTCGATTTCAGATTTAAATATCTGGCTTATTTCGCATTTTTCGAAACATGTTCTTCTTAACTTTTATTTTAATTTATATTGCAATATATGTATAATATTTTTTAACACATTTTATATAAATTCATAAATATTTGAAAAAATCGTACAGTCTCACTTTAATAAGCTTGTCCTGGCCATAACTATGTCGTTCATTGTGAGATTTAAAAAACATTTTGCATATTTGTTCACCATCATTGGACTGTGTGTCGCACGAAAGAATTACGTTGATATCTCCAAGGTCATGGTCACACTTTGAGTTCAAAGGTCATAAANTTAAAAAACATGGCTGCAATGATTGGTTGGGGTTGTTTTTACTTATATGTGGTTAGTAATACCTTGTGAAGACTACATTTTCAGATCACTTTTGTTCATTGGGGTCTCAGACGATTGCTTTAAGGATTTTATCCCTTTTGTTCTACTAAATAAAAGCATACAGTATAAAGAAAGTCTTGAATAAGTTTTAAAGTTTATGCTGTACTTGACAATAATTTGATGCAAATTCCCATTCCCAATAAAATTTAACATATTCCTCTTGTACTTTCATGGCTTATTTTATTACAACATGCATTGAACTACAAGTTTAATATACATTGGCAGTGAGCTTTAAATTCTAGTATTTAAGAACATTGAAGTTTATAATTATAGCATTACACAATCAGGACTAGTATACTGATTATTATTATAATGTTCTTTCAAATGTTTTGAACAGAAGACACATCTAAAGGACCATGTTGCAAGCGTCCACATCTACGGAGCTGAAATACATTGCCAGCTGTGTGGGAAATCTTACACAGCCTTGTCATCCTTAAGGCGCCACATGAGGGATTCCCATGCCGGTAGAAAGAAGGAATCCTCAGTGTTTGATTTGCTACGAAATTCAGGCGTTATGGGAACCTGGCATTTACGTGAGGATACGTCAAGAATGGATAATAATGTGGCAGTAGATTCTCTAGAAGATGATGTCAGTTTATCTGAGGATGATGATGAAAGCGACCAAGAAAGTGATGAAGAAGATATTAAAGATAATGATGTCAGTTTTCATGAAGAAGATAATACAAGTGAGCAAGAGGGTGAAGAAGATTTCAAGGATAATGTCAACTATTTTGAAACAGAAGGTGGTGAAAGTAATCAGGACTGTGGTGAAGATATTGAGGATAATGATGTCAGTTTACTGGAAGAGGATGCTAAAAGTGACCTAGAGAGTGGTGAAGAAGATATCAATGATAATTTTGTCAACAATTCTGACACAGAAGGTGCAGAAAGTAATAAAGAAAGTGCTGAAGAAGAAATGAATGATAATGATGTGAATCTTTCTGAAGAAGAGGTTCAAAGTGATGAGGAAAATAAACTAGATGATGTGGACAGCGAAGTCTTTGTTTCAGGGGAGAGATATAGTGACAACAAATGTTTATCAGGTGAAAAACAGGATGACCAAATTGACATTTCTGAAGAAGAGGATACAAGTGATGAAGATAGTGCAAATGTAAATACTTTTCAAGATGAAGCCAAAAGTAATACATATAATAAAGACAAAATAAATGATGCAGTAAGAAGGCTAGTTCAAAAATGTAGAAACTCGTTCAAATGAAGATGAGGTTTCTGAAGATCCAATAACAGATGAAACAATAGAAGTAGCAAGTAACAAAATGAGTCTATCTGTTGAGGTTTCTAATTTTTCAAAACAGGATGCTTCCTTTAGTAAGGACAGTGGTGACGATAAAAATGAAGAAGATATCGAGACAAGTTCGACTACTTGCAGATGGGAACCTTTAAGGTTCTAAAAATAACTTGATTTTAGAAAGGGCCATATTCATGTAAATTGGATTATTTTTAAAATAAAGCGCCAAGTTATTTTTTATTCATCCAATATTAAAATGACAAAGTATGTTGATGGAATTGCGTTTTTTGTTTTATAGAATAAACAATAGCCAATGGCTTTTAAAAGTAGATGAAAATATATTTGAGAATATATCTATGTATTCCCAGTTGATTTGGTTTTACTGTATGCATTTTATTTTTCACTTTCTAGTGACCAATAAGAACAGTTTTCCATGTATTTTGACATAATTATTCATGAAACACGTACGTTTTAACCATCTATATGGCTGTCATGGAGGTCCGTCTATGCTTGCACATTGTGGCTCCTGGAGCTGCTGGAAAGGCAAATAATTAGATTTCTAGTTTTTGAGAGTTTTCACACTTTTTCATACTGTTAACCCATAATGCGTTTTAATATCATGAACATGCATTTTGTGTATTTGGTGTGATTTTGTAAAATTTGCATCCACCTTTTTTATAAGCGTTTTTCTTCACAGAATAAAACAATATGTGTAGCATTTCAAATAAAATGCACGAGTCTTTTGATGTGTTGACTTACGTGTTACTTAATTGTTAAACTGCTTTAATCTTGTCAAAGTTCTGCCAAGGTTTTTGAATCTTACCAACGGTGACCTTCTCAAGGCCAGACACAAGGCACGTGTTCTGATACGTTCATGCGGACAGACTACTAGGCTGACGTTTAACTAAATGTTTCCAGACTGTTAAGGTGCTGGACATCGGTGTTCACGCTGCAAGACTGCCAGACTCACAGGTTGCTTATTTCACTATGCCAGTATGTTGAACTGCTGGACTGCTGACTTCACAAACATTTGCTTGCGAAAAAATGCCATCTTATTATAGAGAAAAAAGGCACGAACATCATGCGGACAGAAAATATTTCGGCTTACAGAAAAAAGCTAGTCCGAGCGAAGCAAGCCCGTTTTCGTAGAGGTAAAACAGGATTTCAAGATAGATAGAGATTACAGAACGTGTGGGTTTTAACCAAATATGCGACAGATAAACATACATTAGCGCTGTCAGGAACAAGTGATAATGACCTATCTGGACATGTATGCAACTTAGGCGTTAAGCAACAGTTTTTGGTGAAGGGGCACCAACCGGGGATTTGTACGTTAGCGCAGTGGGTCACTGCTCCTGAGGGTTGACCTCCTCCCCCAGAGCAGACCACCACAACATTTACAATATGGTTTATTACATATTAGAACATATTTTTTATTTACAACGCGATACCAAGTAGCGCATTTCTATAACATGTTTGAAATATATGTTTATTTAACCTTTTACCAAAATTAAAAGTAAGTGTATGTGGAATAGAACAGCCATACGATAACCNCATAATAATTCTTAAAAATCGCCATAAATTAGCTTCTCTTGTTATGTGAAGACAGCATGCACAATATTCTGTGTCAATGCAGCATGTGGGGGTATAGGTCACGTCTATTTTTTTCCAAAACGCTTTCAGAAACTGTCCAAAGCCCGAACTTTGTCAAATATCAATGACCTTAACTTCGTCTTGATGTTTTCAATTGGGATATAGCTGCTGTGTGGCTTCAAAGTACAGAAGGGGGCATTGTGTTTAACAAACACAGCTCTTGTTAATTTTATTAGCTCGGCTGTTTTCGAAGAAAACCCGAGATACATGTATTGTCAAAGCACTCTCGTCTGCCGCATCGTTGTCGTCCTAGTCGTAGTGGACGTCGTCCAAAAACTTTAACATTGGCCAGAACTTTTGCATTATTGAAGATAGCAACTTGATATTTGGCATGCATGTGTATCTCATGGAGCTGCACATTTTGAGTGGTGAAAGGTCAAGGTCATCCTTCAAGGTCAAAGGTTTTTTTTTTCTTTTTTTTTTTTATATGTGTATCTTGTCGACCTGCACATTTTGAGTTGTGAAAAGGTCAAGGTCAATGATGACCTTCGAGGTCAAAGGTAAAAAAAAAATCCTTAGAAGAAGAGGGGGTATATTGTTTTGCTGGATGTCGGTCGGTCTGTGTGTCTGTCGGTAGACCAGTTTGTATCTGGTCAATAACTTGTTAACAGATTGACGGATTGGCTTGATACTTCACATGTACATTTTCCTATGACAGTAGATGACCTCTATTGAAATTGGGGTCACTAGGTCAAAGGTCAAGGTCACTGTCACAATAAGTGACAATCATTTGCAATCAATAACTTGTCAACAAATTGACCGATTGGCTTGATACTTCACATTTGCATTGGCCTTGGACAATAGATGACCCCTACTGAAATTGGGGTCACTAGGTCAAAGGTGAAGGTCACTGTCACAATAAGTGTGAAAATCAAGGTCCTATATGTCTCCGACCGCAGAACACTTGTAAAATTTGTTTCCGCACAATATCTAATAATGCTTTGACACACAAATTGTGTCTACTATAACCTAGTATCTCATAATAATGTCTGCATGCAGACAATGTCAGTACCAGACAAAGAGCCATACGGGATGACGCGAGCTGAGTGTCTTGCCAGGATGGATGTTGGAATGGGCGGCAGAGCCGGAGAGGAGCTGAAATATGGAGTGGAGTTTGTGGGAACTGGTAGGGCTTTGTTGATCTTGTGTTTATTGCAAATGACTTCTGTTAAATATATACATACATGTACATACACTGCAACTCCATTATAATAAATATTCCATGGTTTACACTGTACACATTTTTATTTCACTTCTGAATTAGTGATGCATTGAGGTTGCCGTTGCAGGGCTTTTTTTCCTTCTTTATGAGTGGCCGTGGAAGGACATTTCACAATTTTGACAAGGACAATTCACAAACCTAACATGGCCGTGAATTTTTACAAAATTGGCCGTTTTCACAATTTTAACAATTTCACGACTCGGTTTTTCACAATTTTAAGAAGTTCGCAACTCAATTTTTCACAATTTTGAAAAGTTCGCGACTCAATTTTTCACAATTTTGAGAAGTTGGCAACTCATTTTTTCACAATTTTGAAAAGTTCGCGACTCATTTTTTCACAAAGTGAAGGGGCCAGGGCCGCTTCACAAAGTCAGGAAAAAAAGCCCTGCGTTGTGGTTATTTTTGCAGAAGTTCCTGAAGAGAATACGAAATACTTAAACAGCCTCAGTTTTTTTTTCCATACTTGAGTACAGTTATACTTTAATGAAACATATGGCAATTATTATACCCCCACAAATGAAGTTTAGGGGGTATATAGGAGTGAGCTTGTCTGTCTGTCTGTCGGTCGGTCCGTATTGGTTGTCTGCTCTCTAACTCAAGTTGTTTTCATCCGATCTTCACCTAACTTGGTCACAAGTTGTATCTAGATGATGTCTAGGTCAAGTTCGAATATGGGTCATGCTGGGTCAAAAACTAGGTCACGGGGTCACTCAGTGCGTTTTAAACATTCAGCATGTTGTCGGCTCTCTAATTCAAGTAGTTTTCATCCGATCTTCACCAAACTTGGTCAGAAGTTTTATATAGATGATCTTTAGTTTTGTTTTGACCGTCCAATACTCCCCCACCGTCTGTTTAGTATACTCGATTCACGAAGGATATCTGTCTGACTTTATGGTCACATCCCATGTTTGTGGATATGTTACACTTCTGTGACACTATCTGGTTGCCTTAATTTTAATAATATGAGCTTTGTTCTGAGAAAACTGGGCTTAATGCATGTGAAAATAGTGTCGGCCCAGCTTAGCCTGTGCAGTCCACACAGGCTAATCAGGGAGGACACTTTCTGCATAAACTGGATTTTCATTTAGGAGAGTCATTACGCAAAGTTCGATAAAGAGGAAAGTGCCGTCCCTGATTAGCCTGTGCAGACTGCACAGGCTTATCTGGGACAACACTTTACGCACATGCATTAAATCTGGTTTTTCTAAAATGATTAATATGCTCAAAGGTAATTATTGATATTTCATTGCAGGTGCTTCCAGTGACTTCCAAATGTGTACAGCTATGGCGACAGCTATGGTCAAGAAGTGGGGGATGTCAGAAAAGGTATTTGTACTAATATCTTGCATTTGAATCGCGCTCAGGGAAAACAGGGTTTAATGCATGTGCGTAAAGTGTTGTCCCAGATTAGCCTGTGCAGTCCACATACAGTACAGCCCACACAGAACCAACAAAGTCCGCGGCTATGCTGCGGCCAGAATTGTTAGTACTTGACGGCCGCACGCGGCGTATCGCCGAGGCACTTGGTATCGATCCGGGCAACAACGCCAAGTCTGTATTAACCTCGCGTACTTTCGCGGAATAAATCTGCCGCATACGTACGCGGCGGATGGAGTGAAAAGATAAATGTGCGACCCCATCAAATTCCTTGTTAGATTCTGTGATGCAACTATAATGTTAAACATTTTAATTATATTGAACAAATAAAATGAAAAATACTATTACCTTGCAATTGAATAGCTAGTAATAATCCAACAA
>VMBQ01009747.1:0-14729 GCA_007657795.1 Dreissena rostriformis
TTCTTAACGCACATACAGATTACAAAACCCGTTTAAACGTACACGTTATCAATCATGCTGTGTTTATTCTAAACATTCCTGTTGTTCAGGTTCAGAAGAAGTAATATCATAGACATTATTGCCTAGTTGTATAATATTCTTTAACACTGATTATGAATGTTTAACCTATACATGTATATAATACTAATCTTTGTAATACATGTATACATATTGTAATCATGACGTACCAATCATTACAAAGCCGTTATGTTTAAGTATAAACGTATGTTATTTGTTGTAATTTACTCGTTTTGATTAATAACATTCAGTAAGCCAAACATGTCTGTCCGACGATTGAAATGAATTAGTGTATCTGGTATTTCATATAAACAATAAAATGGAGAGAAAAAAAGTTGTGTCAAGTGCGGCTTTAAACTCAACCAACATATGTGGACCTGAACTCTATATTAGAGTAGATACGAATGAACGATATAACTTTTTCATAAGATTTAGTTTTTAAATTGCAATCACTAAGCGTTATCAACCAGGCTGTGTTTGTTAACATTTTCTGAACATTCATGTTTTAGGTTTCAGAAGAAATGCTCTCCAGAGACAGTAATGTCTATATGTAAAACATTATTTTCGCATTAATTATGAATATTAAATGTAACAAAAGTCAGCTTTGTTTCTAATTAATTACTAGTATTACAAATCTTTAAACATGTCAAACACATCATAATAAAACACCATTTAAAGTATGAGCGTATAATATTTGTATTAATTTACTGGTTTTGATTGATCATATAGCTTTCGTCGTTCAAACATGTTTACATGCTCATAATTGTCTTTAACAAAATTGATAAACCTATCAGTATTAATGGTTCGCGCGTCAAAGTAAAAAAATGTCCACTTTGGTTACAAAAGGGCCAAATCTTTTGACTTCGAATCATAAAGTACGAATCTTAATTGATTGATATATTCAATTTCGTACTTGTTTAGCAAAACGCCTCGTTCAAGCCGATGTTTTTACATATCTTGATGTAAGCAACAGGAAAGCTACGCAGGTTCATCGATCAGTTACATCATCCATATGTTTGCTTTATAATGCTCGAAATGTCCATACAATAACATGGAAAGGACAATGCGATTGTTTCTCCGGGTGGATTTGACAATAATCATGCGGTCAATGAAAGCGGTGGTGAGAAGTGAACTCACGCGCACAACCGAACACTCAACATTAAGTGGAGGAATTGTTTTTGAGTAAGAAGCCAGTAGACTTCTCGGTCGTCCTAATAATGTACCAAAACTTGAATTAATCCATTTCAAGAGAAACATATATCGTTTTTTTTTGCTACAATCATTGATAAAATAATTCATTTATAATTATGTACGTATTATATTTTATTCATACGTACGTGCAATGACCTGAATGTGCACTATTCGACATAATTGGAACGCGTATTCAATAATGCATACCTATACCGTATACTTGAGTATATAAAATGTACCGATTTAGTATAAATGAGCCGCGTCATGCAAACATTGGTGTTATGCCATATGCGGTCAGCGTAGCTCCAATCCAGCCTACACATTCCCACAGTCTGTTCAAGAGCTATACTGTCCGCTTATTAGACCACGAAGCCTTGCGTGACGTTTTAGCGAATATGGTAGCTCCTGACCAGACTGCTACGTTGACCGCATAATGCATAAGAACCATTTTCGCGTGACGTGGGTCAAATAATATAAGACTACATATGTCCTCAGCGGTAAACTAAGGCTTTGTAAATATGTGTGGCTTCAAGTACAAATATGTTCCGATATGTATAAGAATTAATATTTTACAGCTGTGACCATACCACACATACAGTTTTGTTGTTTCAGGTCCATGTTATATTTATGGATAATATAGGCACACAAAAGAATGCTAAAATGACATTTTGTGGCTCGACATTATTTTTCCGGATTGCAAAAATCATGAAAAATGTCTTGATCACATGCCATCGTTTTGTGATAAAAATGTGACGTGAACCCCTTCTACTTTATTGGGTGTAGCCGTTTCTCCATCCCTAAGATAAAAGGGTTTTGGTAAAAGGTCATTTGCCTACAGGGGATGCACTTTGTGGAATAACTTGCCACAGAATATTAGAGACTCTGTAACATATGATAATTTCAGGTCCAGTGCTAAGGAACATCTTATTAGTCTACTTGATTCTTAGCCATATTTGTTCTTATTTCCTTGTTTTAAATAATAAAAAAATGTCTGTAAGTTGCTCAGATTGATTGTTAATTGCTAGTTGTCACTCAATTTTTACAAGCGTTAAAAGCTTAATACATGTCGTTGCAAGCATTACTTTAAAATGCCACATTACTTTAGAATAGTTATAGGTACTAAGTTTTAATATTTTAAACCTGAATAATTTCTAACTAGGTGTAACATAGATGTGTTTTGTTATTTACAGTTGCCTTTCTTAAAAGTGACTGACTTGTTAAAGGTGCTCAAACCTGTGATATATACTTCTATCTAATTATGTCTTCCTATGTCACACAATACTATATATCAAGGACCACAATGGAAATAAGTGTTTTTCAAACGTTTTTATGTGCCATCTATAATGATTGGTGTCATGGCTTCACTTATGCATTTGTTAATGCATGCATGTTTCTTTCTTACATGTGTGTGTAATACTTGTATTTTTATGTATACACGTACTGACATTGTATATTGAAATCAATCAATCAATCAATCAATATTCACTAAAACTAATTAAAAAAGGGTTGCCCGAAACATAATTGTATAGGCTCCAGTGGGGATCGAACCCACGACCTCCAGTTTACTAGACTGGCGCTCTACCACTGAGCTATGGAGCCATATCTACTGGACATGGGGAAAAACAGATATAAGGCAAAACACAGGTTAATATGCTGTTGATCTTCATTGGAAGATTATTTACGTTATCTGGTATATTTAATAATAAATGGCACGTTCAATTAAATGCAAAAAAAAAAATGGTTTAAGCTACAAAAGGCCAACACTATTGATTTCGTAAAACATGTACTAAATTCTGACGAAAAAGTTTTATCCATGTAGGGGGAATACTTTTTTAATTACATACTACGCATATACATCTCCAAACATTTCTTTTATATACATATATAAATGCTATTCATTCCGTTGATGTAAATATACACCAAAATATCCAAATGTGCAAGTTATCATGTTAATTTGTTTGCTTACAAGATTAATTTATTTAGAATTGCAGTTAGACATGTTGAGTTACACGCGGTGCAAAATCTGACGGACAGGCAAAGGGCAGAGCTAAGCTGTGGAAACATGTCTGTCCGATGATTGAAATATTCACTATACGGTTCAAGCGCGAGTAAAAATGAAAGTGCAACAAAAGTTGTGTCAGATGTGGGATTTGAACCCACCCCCACATACGTGGACCAGAACACTCTATATATAGGTAGACAACCTTGAGTCTGGCGCCTTAGACCACTCGGCCATCCTGACCACTGGTGGATAAACGCACGTTCAGATAACAAAACAGCACTATCAATCAAATTGATGTAATGCATGTTAAAAAGAAATTGCACAAACAAACGATAAACTATTTAAAAAAAATTCTTTTTCGGCGTAGCTGAATAACCCAACTTTTCACCTTTACCTGACCTTTGTAAGTGTCCAATAAAATTCAAATAAAATTTCCCGCGGCTAGATACGATGAATACACTTCATTCAGTCCATTGGCTGATTTGAGCATAATCCTCCAGAACATTGGAAACATTACCGCGTCTTTGAAGCATAACATGTAACACTGTTTTACTGCGTGTTCAGCATGAAACAATTTTATCTCTAATAAAAAGGCTTGATGGATAGAACAGTTTTACACTCAATTCTTGACATCAATACAGTTTTGTGTGCCCCTTTATATTAATAGGATTGTCAGCGCCAGAGCGTTTGTACTTAAAGGCTATGTTCTCATATTGAGTAATTACTGCCATATTGCTGTATGTGTACTAGTATATTTTAGTTCATTTAAGTATCGTTTTTCTCTATCCTGATATTCGTTTTTGGCCAAACCATTTTTAATTGTTTTCGAAATTGAACATTTAACATCTAAAAGTATAAAGTTTTAAACAAGCCGTCGTTCCGGCAGTGGAATCGTGACCTCACTTTAATGCATTGCATTCCGACCCGCAAGGTATCAGGGTCAGTTCGCGGTCAGTAAACGGATCGTTATAAAATACAGACGCTATCGCGTTAACTAGTTGAACTGGAATGGTGAACTGAAATAACGCTTGTACCATATCCAGGTCGTTTCTATTTTTAACTGGAACTCTTATCAGACCAGAAATATGTTAAATGAAGATATTCGGCGATATAATTATGGTATGTCAATCATAGATTCTTAATGTGTTTTCAACAATTCCACGATAAATATTATTTTTGATTAATTTAACAATCATTATTTCATCATTTTGACCACTTTATTAAGCATGAGCGCGATGATTCCCGATACTGTTAATAATCAAATCAAATAGCAATGCCCGACACACCACTAAAACAGGTTTGTTCATAGAACGCGCGTATACATATTTAAAATATGTACTGATACTTCGCGTGTGGCCGGTTGGCTTAAATGTTTGTATTTCACGTCAATTTTTCTTTTGTTTTTCTGTTTTGTATCTATAGATATATGATACGCAATATGTAATAATGTAAAATAAGCCGCAAAAACTCCGCATAACATCCCGTTCTACGTGTGATGCAGCTTAGAACTGCATGGAAAAAGACATTCACTATCTTTGATCTCATTCATTAAACTCTTAACCTTTCACCAACTCCAACCACAATCAACGCCGTATATCTTTTTTTAAAGATATTTCTTGTTAAAATTAAGATCATTATACGTTATTTATTATCTGTGTTTATTCTTATAATCCCTGTTTTTTTTTCAGGTTTAGAAGTCGTGATTTCCATATTCATTTATGACTTGTTGTATATTATTTTAACATTAAATATAAATGTTTGACATATAAAAAATACTCATCTTTGTTTGTAATATATTAAAATAAATGGTTAAACATTACGTATCCATCATAATCAAGCCTCCATTTTTTAGTATAAACGTATTCAATGTGTAATAATTTCTCGTTTTTATGAATAACAGTCAGTTAGCCAATTTTTTTTTGCATGCAACAAAGTCTCAAAACGGATCCTGTGGGATTTGTATTCCACCATCTCCTGTTTATTTGACTGGTGCTCTAGCCGCTTAGCTATTAAAAAATGATTTTAGAGTCAGTTTCAACAAGGCTCCAGTGGGGATCGAACCCACGACCTCCAGTTTACTAGACTGGCGCTCTACCACTGAGCTATGGAGCCGTATGTGCACAAGTACGTAAAGAATTATTATAAACAGTTAAATTTTGTATAAAAAAAATAACGATTGTAATGTTTAGATTTTACCAAAAATGTGTTCCATAAGTCACAGATGATCGCACATTCAGCTTATTGTCACAAAACACTTTTGCGTTAAGAACAGGTTCATATGCTGATAATTATCTTAATTGACATATTGATAACACTATATGCATTTTTTATGAGTTAACGGTACATGCGACACAAGTCTTATTATATTCGGTTTAAGCTACACAAAGGCAAAGACTATTGATGACGAAAAAAGGCATTAAAATGAGAGTTAAAAAAATTGTGTCAGAAGTGGGATTTGAACCCACGCCCACATACGTGGACCAGAACACTCTAAATAAAGGTAGACAACCTTGAGTCTGGCGCCTTAGACCACTCGGCCATCCTGACGACTCTACTAAATATTCCAACACATCAATAGTATACAAATCGATGTAATGCATACGAGTTACGAAAAATTAAAAACAAGCATTTTATATCTACAAAAATCCATGTTACCAGAAAATTCTTGTTTTGAAATTTTGGATTTTGCTTTAAGGAACATTGATCTTTTATTGGGTAACTTTATTTTACGAATTACTTTCCGAAATTTCCGTTGATTTTTGAGTATTAATGTTACTTTAAAAGTAGATAGGAATGAACAGAGTCGTGTTATCTAGACGTCTCTGAAATGAACGATAAATCTATTTCATACGATTTAGTTTTACAATTGTTATCATAAAGCGTTATCAACCAGGCTGTGTGTGTTAACATGTTTTGAACATCCCTGTTTTTGGTTTCAAAGGAAAGCTTTCCATTGACATTAATGACTATTCGTAAAACATTATTTTAGCACTTATTACGAATGTTTAATGTATAAAACAATAATCAGCTTTGTTTCTTATAAATTACTATTAATGCAAATCTTTAAAAATGCCAATCACATCATAAAAAAACACCATTGTAAGTATGAACGTATTATAATTGTATTAATTTACTGGTTTTTATTGTTCATAAAAGCTTTTGTCGTTAAAACAAGTTTTCAACTTTTCTTGCTCATAATTGTCTTTATAAAGATTGGTCACCGTATCCGAATTAACGGTACGCGCGTCATAAGTAAAAAAATGTCCACTTTGGCTACAAAAGGGCCAAAACTTTTGACTTCGAATGATACAGTACGGATGGAAATTGATTAACGCCGATAATATTACATATCTTGATGTAAGTAGCAGGAAACCCAACGCAAACGTGGATTCGACAATAATTATGTTGTCAATGAAAACGGGTTGAGAAGTGGAACTCACGCGAACACCATAACACTTAACATTTAGTGAAGGACATTTTAAAGTAAGAAGCCTGTCGACTCCTCGGTCGTCATAATAACTCACCAAACTTACGTGATTGTAACAAGTTCAAGCAAAATATATACGTTGTATATACAAAAAATGTTTAGCGCCAATCATTGATAAAAAAATTATGAATTATTATGAACGTTGGAAAGTGCTTGCAATTACCTGAATGTGCACAATTCGACACAATTGGAACGTGTATTCGATGATAAATACGTATAGCATGTACTTAAATATCTAAGATGTACCGAATAAGTATTCTTGAGTCGCGTCATGTGAACATTTGTTGTATGCCATATGCGGTCAGCGTAGCTCCAACCCAGTCAGCACAATCACATTCTCAGTTTGGTCAAGAGCTTCCCTGTCCGCTGTTCAGACCACGAAGCCTTGCGTGACTTTTCATCGAACATAGTAACTCTTGAACAGACTGCTACGTTGATCGCATCAGGCTTAAGAACCATTTTCGCATGAAGCGGGTCAAATAATATTAAGACTACATAATGTCATCAGCGGAAAACGTAGGCTATATTAATATGTGTAGCTTCAAGTCCAAATATGTTTCGATTATGTATAAGGATTGACTTTTCACATCCGTGACCACACCACGCATACAGTTTTTTCGTTTCATGTCCATGTTAGATTTATGGATAATATACAAACAAGAATGCTAAAATAACATTTTGTGGCTCGACATTATTTTTCCCAATGGCAGAAATTTCTTGATACTGTTTACCATGCCAACGTTTTGTGATATTCACTAGCAAAATAAAAAATGTTAACGAAAAGTATTTGAATACAGTTACGGAAGGTAGATGTTCACATTTTGCAATGAAAAACTACTACTTGTTGAGAAGTTCATTTGATACAAAAGCTTTGTTTAATTATAGGTCAAGCACCTTTGAAAAGAAGTGTAAGGCTTTACACCAATGCTTATACGGAAATAATGAAAACGATACGTCATGTTATATCTTTAATCCACCCCATGTCTACATTATTGATGTGTCACAATCCAGAATGTATTATATAAATTCATCGCATTACACGGACTTCTGACTTTTTCCACTACCTGGTTGCAATCTACAGACCTAGGAGCTTTGTCCATATATATTTGATAACGCAAGAATACATTCAAATAATGCACAACAATATTTATTATACAAACAGCTAGACAGAATATACTATGCCGAGTGTATGGTATTCGTTTACAAGTGGCTATACAACAACAATCATTTGCAATTTACAGGTTTTATGTTGTTTAACTGAAACAATTTAATAAACTTAAAGTAGGGCATTGGTAAATATTAAAATACGAACAAGGCATAATCTGATAATGAGTTTAATGCCAATGTCGTTCAGTCATCAAAATAGCTTGAACGACATCCATAAAACAGAAGCTTCAGAAGACATCCATAAAACAGAAGCTTCAGAAGACATCCATAAAACAGAAGCTTCAGAAGACATACATAAAACAGAAGCTTCAGAAGACATCCATAAAACAGAAGCTTCAGATTAAAAAAGCCACTTTTGGAAGCCGTCACAACATTGTATGTTACTACGGCTTTTTTGACTCAGTGTAATAAGAAAGACTACAACACAATGTAATAAATAGCAGACGTTGTGTGTATTTTGCTGGGAAATGCGTTCCTTTTTCGTATGATAAATATCCGTCTAAGCACACGCACGTGTTCTTTTAGGGACCATCAATTGAACTGTATGACTAACAATATAACATCATTTTAATATATGACATCACAAGCGATCAAAAACTGTATGATTAAATAATCAAGAACAAAATACAGTTTTTACAAAGTAATACAGGTTTAATCAATACAATACACTCACAAACTCGCATGTTTTCTTGCATTTGTATTTAGCAATTACTAGATCTAGTAAGTTATTAAATTTGAGAACAATAATAAAATGCAATGAAGGCCATTTGACATACACCATTACCCACATATAAACAACAGTGCATTTCCACATGTAAGCCAACTACAACCCTTTTAATCTTAAACAATTCCATGAATTATACATCAACACAATCAACACATTCCTCCAAAACCATACATGTTTATGACTATCTTTACTGGTAAAAATGACGAAATGGGTGTTTTCCACATTTAATAAAACAAACTGCTCATGACCTCTTATATGTTTCCACTGTCCATATACACATGATTGGACAGCGTATTTCAACCATCATTTGATATTCAAGCATAACACCAAGGCTCTGACAGAACAGACATATGGCATTCAGATAGTAATTAAGAATTTTTCTAAAATTATTTGAATTTATTTCACTACACAACATGTAATGCAGCATAATTGCTGGTTTCCCCACTTTTGGAACATGAGTAAGGTATACCTTCCTTGTAATTTATGGTAACTTTAAGCAATATATGTTCAACTAGTTGAACATTTATTTCCATTATGTGTGCTTGTTTTTTTTTAGTTGTTTTAACCCCTCACCATTTATTGACGTATAACTTCAATTAACTTCTGTATACCTTTTTGTTAATATTTTGTTTTCAGGAAATCAAATCATTTTTTCAATACTAGTATGTCAAAGCCAGCCACAACAATTAGAAGTATTTTACAACAGTAACATAACACAGCACCATATAGTAATAGTTAAATCCTTGAAATGTGTAATGAGAATACAAAAGGAAGAGCAAAAACCAATGTACTCAAACTTACTTCCTATGACCAAAATCTATAATCTGGATATTGTACCGGGTAGTTAAATTTAGATATTTAACGTAACAGTGCACACGAGTAAGTAAGAAAAGGTATCTAACAAAGTAATAAGAAGTACCTAAATTTTAATTGGCACTGACTTACCAACAAAGACTAGACAAAACACTTTAATATGGGTAACCATAGTACAAAAGTTCTCAGTGAAGACAGTAAACTTTGATGTTAGCCTACATAACTATCTTCAAATGTAAGCAATGTTTTTATTCACAAATGTACCAAGTAAGAGTTAGTTGTCTGTTGGTCATCAAACGTCTTTGTAGTTATGGTTACCTGGTCTTATACAACCTTGGTCAACAACTGAATATAGGTCACACATCCTGTACACTGTAAAGGTATTACATTTAACATTGACCCTAGTGACAAACTGCCCCTTTACATTGACCCTAGTGACAAACTGCCCCTTTTGTAATGTCATAATATAACACAGACTGCAACTGAATTCTTTCCAAGAATACTCTTTGCAAAGAACAAAATCATATTGTTATTATTCAGCACTGATCAGTTGTATAACTGGTAAAGGCGACGCATTGTCTTTAACTTAGGCAAACATAGTTGTCATACGATAATCATTTTGCTGAATAAATTACAGGTGATCTTGTATTATTTTGTAACTTAAGATTGTCATCATTCCACTTTATGTGTCATTGGAGGAAACTCATTATCATCATCCAATCGCAGCGCTTGTAACCCTGCTCCTGCATTGCCAACATCATGTCCTGTGGCTCCACCTTCAAATTCTTGAAATGGCTGTGAGTCTGAAAATACAGATGCAAGTCATGTAAACTCAAAGTTTTCTAAGAAAATTGACCAGAAAAAGATGGTTTGTTCAGTGTGTCTAGGGTTATTAACTTAACACTATTTGTTCAAGTAAACCTAGAGTATTATTCATCAATTTTCTAGTATTTAACACTGAACTATACACTGACCTTAACTTTGACTGAAGGGACTTGTTGACGGATTTTCATATTGTAGGAAATAAAATAATCCCTAAGCTGGGATTTGAACTCAGGGCCAAAGGAGTAAAAACTAACAAGCTACCACTGCACCACTCTGGCTTTCAACATTAACATCATATTTAAATCTGCATGTAAGATTTTAAGTAGTACACATATCATCTAAATTGTCAATGAAAACTGTTATTAAAGCTTCAAAATATTTACTGATTTTGATTGATGCTCATCCACAAACAAACCAATGTTGTTTTTTCACATTTAAATGTTCTAAGTATTGTGTAATATTTTGAATATAATGAATATGTTTGTTTATGAATTTTGTTCAGTTTTTTTGAAAATTGTCATTTTGCCTCACTGTGAACAAGTCCCTTCAACAAATTGCAACATATATTTTAACTGGATGAATTTATAACATTTTAGAAAGCAATGAACAAGTTAAGTTGCATTTGATATACATGTACTCAGAAGAGTAAAATGAAACTGTTGTTTTTAAAATTTTGTTAATGTCAAAATTAAAACCACTATTTCTTTCCCAACTGTTTATACAAATCTGCTTCTTTTGAAAAATACAATTATCTAATAACTTTTTTCATAATGTTGTGTGAACAAAAGTAAGCAAACAATAATAATTTGTAATGCAAACATTGACTCAAGTTCAACCAAACATTAAATGTAAATAAATAGGGACTATGGCAAGGAAAACCTGATTCCTTTTGCAATGAAATTATATTTCTCTTACATAAATGCTGTTTATTATAAAATATATTTTAATTTAATCAAATGTAATACAATACACAATGAGAAAACCTAAGAGAGTATAAAATTAATTACTTATGAGCAACATGAAGAAATGACAGTATACTTTGCTTTAATCAGTCTTGGTAAATAACCCTGTCCAACCTATGGATATATGGAATAATCATAATATTGACTTCAAATTGTTAACATAAAAAGAGCCAAAAAAGGCCCATATAATAAAAATGATTATTACCTCAAAATGCATAAACTATTTGGCTATTATACCTTGAGAGTTGTGTACATTATTATATCCCATTATTATTTTTTATTTTTTTTTGAAATTCAGATTTTTTTAAAAGAAGTAGCCACATTGGGGCCCTTCAACATGACATAGTCCCTTAAAAAAACAAGACACCACCAAAATTATATTAAAACAATAAATAATAAGCCTCAGGTTTACAGCACCAATAAAACACAATAGCAATACTCATGCAAGCATGAAACACGTGAACCTATTAAAAGCATTTCTTTTACAAAAAAATAAATCAAATATATGCAAACAATAAATAACATAAACCCATGCAGTAATTACTCTAAGTTTCCAGGCACTCTATTTTATCAGAATTATTTGGAAAAACTGGCATATATACCTTATAGCTTAAAGATTATGCATTTGAAATGACCCTAGTAAATAAATAATTTGTATTTTTTTTCGTATCATGTTCAGTATACATTTTTTGTAATGTCAAGTAGAGCCTAGTATGATAACCTGTTTACTATCTAACATCAGTGTTTTGTTATTTAACGCCACTTAACAATTCAGTTATTTAAGTCTTTCAGTTATTAAAAGCAACTTGTCCTATACAAAACATGAGTATGATAAATAGGCTGCAACTTTATTGTGCCATATTTGAAGATGTAAAAGACAACAATTCAATTACAGTCAACCACAAAATCATAATTTCCAAAGTTTATTTTAGTTCAATAATATAAGTTCTTACTACAGTATATTAAATGCTAACCATCAACCAAAAGATGCCACATACATGAACATAAAAAAGCCTAATACAGAACATATATGTATAGTTGTACATACATGTGCCTGGCATTGAAGAATGGTCTGTAAATGAAGTATAACCATAATTTGGACATCATTTATGTTTTAATCATATTTAATCGGGAGCAAAACATGTTTTAAATATGGCTTAAATATGCATGCATCATAAACTCTGAGAGCGAAAGGTCCTCAGGCACTCACCTGAGACAAAAAAGAAGTAAACACTTCTGAGCAGGAATTTTTTCACTATAGCCTTATAGGGACTTGTTCACATGTTTTAGCCTTTTTTGAAGTTTGTTATTAGATTTTTTAACAGCGGAATAAAAGGGTGCCAGTATTATAACAGGAAAAGAGTTATAAAAAGAAAACAAGATGTGTTTGTGAAACACTATGTCCCCTTCACATGCATGCCAAATATCAAGTTGCTATTTTCAATATTGCTAAAGTTATGGCCAATGTTAAAGTTTGACACAAACAAACAAACAAACAGACAGGGCAAAAACTGGTATAGACTGGGGGACATAAAAATAAACATATCTCACATTTCACTGTACTGTTTACTTCCAAAAGATTGCCACTATTTGTAATTATTAAATTTGAAAACACATTCATCTTCAATATTAGATAAAACATTATTTAAAAATATATTTGACCTTTGACCTTGAAGGATGACCTTGACCTTTCACCACTCAAAATGTGCAGCTCCATGAGATTCACAAACATGCCAAATATAAAGCTGCTATTATCAATANATTGTTCAATTGTTTTGCGTTTATAACTTTCATAATTTCAAATGATGATTACTCATTAAATAAAGTGAATTTTGAGTCTACGTCATAAGTGTTATTTTGCTTGTTGATGTATTATGTTATTTTATTTTTGAATCTGCAATAAAAAGTTGGAAAATTGTCATTTGGACAATGTGTGAACAAGTCCCTTAAAAAGGAAAACTTCCACTACCATCGTAGCAGTCATGATTTTCGAACACAGCCACAATATAATTAGCACAAAATTTATGTTGTGAGCAAGTTGCATTATGATTGGGCCAAAATAGATCAATATATCATGAGAAGAAAATGATCTTAGCAAGTTTCATGAATATTCTGTAAAAATGAGATTTCTAGAATGTTAACACATTTTCCCTGGTGGCCATGAAATTTTGGCAATAAATGTGGATTGTAGAGTGCTCATAAGTTAAATGTTGACAATGCACAACGAACAACTGACAAAAGATGATCACAAAAGAGCTAAAACTAGAAACGAATAATTGTCCCACAAAAATAGGTAAAAGGAGCACTGCTTTTGTGGCTCAAGGGCCCTGGGCTGATAAGCAACTCATCCCAGATTGAACACTGCACGTGCATTAAAAGTACATAGCAACATATATAATGTTTATTACTGTACATGTACATAACATATCTTGATTTGACACCAATAAAGAACACACCAAGGTTCATTTAAAATATAAACGAGTAAGGTTTGCCAAAGTTTTTGCTTAATGAAACTTTATTAACCTGGTATGATCAAGAACAACTGTTGTTATTTCTTCAAGAATATTGTGTGTGTTATGTCCATGCAAAACTGACTTAACTGATTTCAACAATATAGTGGTTGTACGCAATTGCAAGCAAATGCATTCAGTAAACAAGAGGGCCAAGATGGACCTAGATCGCTCACCTGTGACATGAGCTTGCCCAGTGACATGATTTGAACAAACTTTGTCACATATCAAATATCAAAGCTGCGTGCTTTGTGGTTAAAGATAAACAAGTGTTTTCAAGCTTTGACCTGGTCCATGTTTTTCAATGGACCGGAACCACTTTTGAACTCAACCAACATATCATTAAGACAAACAGTTTGACAAAGTTACATGAAGATTGGGGATTAAATGTGACTTCTACAGTGTTTACAAGGTTTTTCTTTTTTTTTGACCTAGTGACCTAGTTTTTGACCCAGCATGACCCAGTTTCAAACTCGATCGAGGTATCATTGGGAAAAATCTTCTGACCAAGTTTCATGAAGATCGGACAAGAAATGTGGCCTCTAGAGTGTTTACAAGGTTTCTCTATAGCCAAATAAGGAAAACTGCCCCGCCCCCTGGCGGCCATGTTTTTCAATGGACCGGAACCACTTTTGAACTCAACCAACATATCATTAAGACAAACATTTTGACAAAGTTACATGAAAATTAGGCATGAAATATGACTTCTACAGTGTACAAGGTTTTCCTTTTTTTTGATCCAGCATGACCCAGTTTCGAACTCGATTGAGGTATCATTGGGACAAATCTTCTGACCAAGTTTCATGAAGATCGGACAAGAAATGTGGCCTCTAGAGTGTTTACAAGGTTTCTCTATAGCCAAATAAGGAAAACTGCTCTGCTCACTGGTGGCCATGTTTTTCAACGGACTGGAACCACTTTTGAACTTAACCAATATATCATTAAGACAAACATTTTGCCAAAGTAACATGAAGATTTGGCATGCGCA
>VMBQ01009747.1:17911-31302 GCA_007657795.1 Dreissena rostriformis
AAGATGTACAAAATGAAACAAAATTAGTGTTAAGTCTTCAAAAACCGTGACAACTAATATCATTCAAGCACACCAATGGAACATGTGTTACAAACAAATATAGAACTGTAAACAGTTGATTGAACAGAAAGGGTGACTTCAAGGGATCTGGTGTTTACCTCTGCCATCCAGGATAATATCAATTTCCGAAATCTCCTTACTGCCCACCATCTGTGGCCCCGGGTGACCCTGGTGTAGAACCGTTGCGTAGCTCTCTAGCCGCCAAGGCGAGGTCGATGGTTGGGGCAAGATCACATCAGTCTTTGGAGATGTGGAATACAGCCTGGGCAGTTCGGAACTCAAACTCGGATGTGGCTTACCTGTGTGGCCGCGAGGCGGGGTGCTGTCAGAGCCGGAATCAGGTCGTCGAACTGAGCCTGCGTAACTGACCGGGTTGGAGGCTGGTATGAGAGGGCGGTCTGTAGTGCTGCCTGGGGGTTCAGAGACCATGCCTCCTTCAGTTATACGACCATCCAAACTGAAAATCATTAATTTAGCATTAGCTGAATGATAAATCGCAGAACTAACATGAACAGGTTAATTTTATTTTCAACAGCTTTTAGTCAAAATTTGGAGTGTAAATGCCAATTATGCTTGTATAAGAAAAATTAATACATAGATCTTCATATCGGGTATTTCCAATATTTGAATATTGCCTGATATAAACATATCTTCTTTGCATGCTTGTTTTTTAACACTATGTTTTTATTCCATTAAAACCTACAACAATTGCATACCAACCGCTGTAAATATCTATACCTGTGTTGTCTCAACAGAGTGCACTCTCCCCCATCGTTAGGGTCAAGGTTGTAGATATAAAGGTAGCCATCTTGAGAGGCCACCAACAGGCGTGGGATCTTCTGAATACTGGAAACAAGAAAACAAAATAACTGCATTTGACAATATAATCAATATATTTTCTTCTGAAAGTTATTCAAAACTTTACATGTTACCTAAAGTTTAACTTTATCACAAACACTCCATTACTTGACTGTAAAGGAAAAATTAAACTTACATTGAGGTAATAGCACAAAACACACGGCTGATATTGTGAATTCTGCTGGTGAAGCGGGGATTATTGTTTGCATCACTTATCTTCAGATTTGTGAATATGCCTTCATATTGCAAGTCATTTAATTTCACATTTAAAACTAAAATCATTTTATGTATACATAACACTCAGAGTCTGTAATATTCAACTTTGCCAAAGCTGAACGACAGCTGACAGACCATCTACTAGAATGTCTGACCTACCTAGCTATTGCACAGACAGACCATCTACTAGAATGTCTGACCTACCTAGCTATTGCACAGACGTTCTTGAGGCCCTGAGAGGGCAGCTTACACACAGCAAATGCTCTCCACTGGTTGAACATGTCAGACACGGCCCCGGGCAGATAGTTCTTGGAGATGTTCAGGGCCTGGCCCATGAAGCCTGACCAGCTCGACTGCTCCTCCTGGGCCTTACCACTGACAACAAGCATCACCAGGCTTAATGCATGTGCACAATCCGCACAGGCTAATCATGGACGAAATATTCGCCTAGACTTGATTTTTGTTTAGAAGAGACTTCCTTTTAAACAAAAAATTCCAAAAACGCAGAAAGTGTTGTTCCTGATTAGCCTGTGCATACTGCACAGCTGGCTTTCTAGTCGTTATTACAAACACATAGTGCAACTAATTTCAATGAGTACAAAGTGTAATCAACTGGACTCTAATTAATGCATGGCAGTACAAAACATTGACATTACTATTTCAACTGAAACAAAGCTATAGTCTGATGAAATGGTAAATTGTTTCAATAAAATATTAGTCTGACTGTAGAAGTAATTCCTGGAAAATACTAAGTAATGGTAATGATTGAATAGTGAACCAGATTACAGCTAGAAATACATAAGTGTAGTTATTTATTACTAAATGTATATAAATTCAATATAAGTGTAACTTTACTCAATGTAATAAATCAATATTTTGAATCAAATCTTAATGCACAAGTATAAGTACTAAATGTCTCACTACCAAGCTTTACAAAACACAATGTTTGCACAACTGCCATACCAGTATCTTGTGTAGCGTGTCACAGTACTCACCTGTCTTTCTGAGTCTCAAGTTTAAATATATGAACGGTTTCTGTATTGCTGGATGCACACAAGTATGTTGAATCGGAACTAAATGCAAGGGCATATATATGTACACATCTGAAAAACACAAAAAAATCACATATATCTTATTAAAGGAAACAAGAATCGCTCACATTAATTTAAGGTAAACCAATTGAATTGACCTGGTGACCTGGTTTTTCACAAAATGAACTTGGTTAGCCTAAACATTGACAAGATAAACATTCTGACCAAGTTTCATCAAGACTGTGTAATAACTGTGGCCTCTACAGTAGCAACAAATGTTTTTCTAAGATTGACCTAGTACGCATGAGAATCAGATTCGAACTTGGTCTAAATATTATCAAGATACAAATTCTCACATTTCATAAAGATTGAGTCATAAATTTGGCCTCTAGAGAAGTAACAAGCTGTTTTTTTAGAATTGACTTGGTGACCTAGTTTTTGGATGTGTGTGACGTAATTCAATCTTGGCCCAGATATCGCCATGATAAGCATTCGGACTAAGTTTCATCAAGATAAAGTAATAAATGGTGCCTCTAGAAAGTAAATAAGCCACAACACAATAAATGAAGACGGACATCAATTTACCACAAAAGCTTACTCCTTTGCATGCTGGGAAATTTGTCGTCTGCTAAAATGTCGTCTGCTGAATTTGTAAAATTAGCATTTTCTTCGATTTTTTTCAAAGAATACTAACAGAATAGCAAACAGTTTGGATCCTGATGAGACGCCACGTTCTGTGGCGTCTCATCTGGATCCAAACTGTTTGCAAAGGCCTTCAAAATCCGTTTCCAGCGCTCAAAGGGTTAATATGAGCACTTTGGGCTCTGGTGAGCTAAAAACTGACAAGATAGGCACCCCGAAAATGAGCCAACAAAATCCAAGTCTGACCAGAAGTTAGCTATGCTTACCTTTTCATTCCTCTTCGGAATTCGAACAGTTTCTGACCATCAGGCACAGAAAACACTCTTATCACAGTTCCCTGCACAGAAAATAAATGATAGCATGATCAAATATTCACTATATCCTTTGCATAACTTATGGTACATAATCATCTTATTGCCAATTTATATTGCCACAACTCTTAGCAATTTGTGAGATATAATTACACCTTAAACATGTGTTTATGACTTTATAGACAATCTAAAACACTTAAAATTTATAACGATAATAAAATAATGAACAAGAGCACCGCAGAGCGGGTGCCAATGCTCGGCTGTGGGTGCAGTTTTGAATAAAATTGGATATTTTTTTTTAAATTGACCTTTGACCTTGAAGGATGACCTTGACCTTTCACCACTCAAAATGTGCAGCTCCATGAGATACACATGCATGCCAAAAATAAAGTTGCTATCTTCAATATTGCAAAAGTTTTGGCCAATGTTAAAGTTTTGGGACGACGCGAACGGCAGGAGGACGAACTGGCTATGACAATACCTCGGGTTTTCTTTGAAAACAGCCGAGCTGAAAACCAAGTCAAAATCAGATTATTCCTCTCCTCTGATTTATCATCTTAACATTTGCTTACCTTCTCTGAAGCAGTGGCTATTTTGGTTCCTTGAGCATTAAAGGCAATGGCAACAAGAGGATTATCATGGGCTGGTATCATAGTCACAGCACGCTAAAACATACATATGTTTTATGAAATGTATTCTAAACCACAAACAGAACAAAAATAAAATTTCCATTACAGTTTAAGATGCAATAAATTTCTTTATGGGGAATATTCCAAACCTGATTCAATTAAGACATTTTCAAAATCAGGTTTACATGAAGTAATTATGTTTCAACCTTTCATAAATTCCTTCAGTGATAAAGATAAAAATTATAAATTTCAAACTAATTACAATCGTATCACATAAAACCATGTATTTGAATTTGAAAATATACAAGAAAGCAACAGCTACATGATAGATACATACTAGGTTAATGGTGTCAAATATTTGAACTTCTCCAATCTGGTTACTGCCTGGGTAGGCAAGATAGCTGTTGTCATTGTTGATTGACAGGGCACATAGACCATGGGGATTGGGGGGCGTGTCTCTGATTGTGTGCAGGACCTTCATATCTCGGATGTTGTGGATGTACAGGCTCTCTTCCAGACACACTATCAGTCTCTAGAAATGAGAGACCAGTTTTTGTTTAATGATCTGTTTACCATAACAAATGGTCAGCTTTTTTTCAATGAAAAGTCAAGCCAAAAATGAGATGAAAATTTAATTTATAGGTACAATGGTACATCAGTTTCACTTTCCCGAAAAATTAACAAAAAAATATTTTTTTCATCAACCAAACACAAAACTTATTTAAAACGTTATGTCTTCTTAGACAATCATCAATCCAGTATCAGTAGCTTAAAGCAAACATTTGGTAATGGTTAATGTAAAAATTCATTTCTTAACAATGATACTTGTTACAACCACAATACCTGTCTGTTTAGCTTCACAGCTAATATGGAGTTTGAATAGCTGTAGTTGCATATTTCTGTACCTTTCTTGAAATGGCATACTTTAAGTTTCCTTGGCGATGAAAGACTAACAATGGCAACAAGACTACTTGAGAACAGACGTTCCACTATACAGATGTCTTCACAGGCTGAAACATAAATGTATCACATAATCTTGTGAAGGACACTTTGGAGCCAATTTATGGCAACATACCTTTAGCTAGCAAGCTTCATATTGTCTTACAGATATTTAAATCATTATTATGTATGTATAGGATTAGGACACACACACACACACAATATGCAAGTCTTTTAAGTTAAAACAAAGTAACATGTTCAGACCAGTGGTATGTTTATATATTGATATTGCCAGTCAATTTATAAATATTAAATACTACTGGCATTGGCATTATTATCAATAATCTTTGTGATTGAGGGTTTTAATCATTTTAAAACTGGCTTAACTTGACGAACTAGTTATATATCAGTCTGAACTAGATTGTTTCCTTATAAGTAAGATGCAACTACATTACACAACCAACATTTGATTTTCATGATAATAACTGAGATAGAAATGGAGCAAAAAATAAGTGTTCACCTAAGCTAATTCTCTTTTTTATTCACAGTAAAACACTCAAATTATAGTAATACAATACCATTTTCATAAATTTGGTCCAACTTTTCCACAGAACTAAGCGAAAAAAGTTTATATCCTGATTTCTTGCCAACTGCAAGTGATCTGGAAAGAAAACAAACATTCTGAATAGAAACCAGAAATGTGTCACAGACACATAAAACATGGACTAAGACATTTGACAAATCCACTATATATTATACATCTAATTACAGTGGACAAAAAGACAAAAGGCCATAGTTTTGACAAAACTGGTTGCAGACAAACTCCCTGCTGTGAAAAGTTAAGGAAAATTTATCTAGCAATTAAAGATTAGAGGACTTTATAAACGTAACATTTTGGGACAACATGTCCCAAGTGGCAAAACAAACAAACGGCCATAATTCTGCCAAAACTTTATTTCTTTCTAAATCATTTCAAATGCACAAAAAAGCATTTAACTGTGAAAGTTTTAGCAACATCCAGCAGTAGTTGGAGAAGAGTTGGAAACACAAGATTTTGGGACTATCTATCCTATAATGGAAAAACAGACTAACACAAAGGGCTTATTCTGCCAAAACTTCTCGCAACCAAAATTCCTTTTATACAATCATCAACATATTAAGTTTATTCAAATGTGAAAGATTGAGACAGATCCACTGAGCATTTTAAGTGGAGTAAGAAACACAAGCTTCAGGCGACTATTTCTTACAGAGTGGAAAAACACACAAAGGGCAATAATCAAAGTCCAAATATTTTGGTTCGCACAAATTCTAAACATTAACTTAGTTTAAGGTAATTCAACTGTGAAAGTTTGAGGGCAATCCACCCAGTAGTTAAATAGGAGTTCAAAACACAAGCTTTGGGACGTAGGTACGTTCGGACAAGTGCGGTGCTTTATGCCTCATAAACGTATTCTAACAAAAAAGCTTAAAGAGTAGTTTAGAACATTTTGCGAATACTAACTGAAATAGTGAGTAGAAATTATTTTTAGCAAGTTGGGTAAAGAAACACTGGAAAATACTTGCTCATGGCAAAAAAAGTCAAATTTGATCTCCGAATGAACTTAGGTGTCCCATCTTTAATTACAATTCGCTAAATGTTTTAAACAACTATCACCATATGTATAAAGGCACACTAATCATAATAATACGCATGGGGCACAGGTGATGGGTATTTAATTTCATTTATAATTAATACCAATATTCAGTATCGTGCTGTGACCTAGTATCGAGCAGGTCCTAATATTTATGATTTTGTTTACATTAAGAATGAGGCTCTCATGATGATGTCACACATGCGCTCCGAGTATTTTGCAATAATACCAATACCATGATTGAAAATACATTTTTAAATACAAAAACAACCACAAAGAGGAAAAACAGTTACATGTATAATTGCATTTTTAAATCTTACTTCAAAATAAAAAAAATCCAAAATTTATCCATATTTCAAACATTGTATTGTTCTTCTTCATTAAATTATCACAAAAATTGCGAAGTGAAGCAGACAACTGCACTAGTGTTAACACAACTATTTCATTTATTTGATTTATTTTCAAAAAAATTACTTTCACTTTCTCCTAATTTTCAGAAAATGTTGCATGAAAAATTATAGCATTAGAACTGTGCGTGCACATCGTGTCAGGTAATATTCACATGTTCAGTGGGAATACCCTTTCCCAATTGGATGTGTAACCCAGCCAGAAAAAATCCCCGACCGCCATGGGGATCAAACCCGGGACCTCCCGGTTCCAAATCAGGCAGACACTCTACCGCGTCGCTATAAAAGCTAGCTCATATAGCAAGGCAGTATAAGTTCTCCTTATACCGAACCCTGCTACACACACCCCATGCATTTGCCAAATTTGTCCACGAATTTCCTACTGCCACAACATCTTTGGGACGCCTGACACATATGGTGGGTATTTTACGTTGGGCGCCAATGTAACCCAGCCCAAAAATCCCAGACCGCCATGGGGATCGAACCCCGGACCTCCTGGTTCCAACTCAGGCAGCCACTCTACAGCGTCGCTTTAAAAGCTAGCTCATATAGCAAGGCAGTGCATGTTCTCCTTATACCGAA
The DNA here is from genome assembly GCA_007657795.1 of Dreissena rostriformis. Lineage (NCBI taxonomy): Eukaryota > Metazoa > Mollusca > Bivalvia > Myida > Dreissenidae > Dreissena > Dreissena rostriformis. The sequence continues at coordinate 25,218 of VMBQ01009747.1, forward strand.
CCCTGCTACAGACGTTTATTTAAATAGTTTAATAGTAACTGACATGCTGAAATTTATTTGAACAAATTTGAGAACGTTTGTGTTTATGAAATTCTGGACTTTCACTTCTTTATGTTGAGCACTTTTATGTGCCCATGTTGCTCAAAAGACAAATGACGGATAAAAGAGAAACTTGTAAATAGAAGTTATTAAAAGTTTAATTACTGTTTTTATACAAAATATGTTCAGTGAATCAAGTTTTTAAGTTTAGTAGGCCTTAAGCATATTGGAATCAAGTACTCTTCTTTTTTGGTATGACGTCACAATACTAGGTCACCAACGCGAGTAGTGAATGTTATTGCAGTGTGTATGGAACTATTGGCTTTGTTTACACCGCGAGTTAACCCTACATGCAACTCTACCCGGTTTGAGTATAAACAAATTTGACATAGAGTAAAATAAATCTTTAAATGTAAATCGTTTGCTGTAGCATTGTTTGCATTATTTAAGAAATTCTCACTTGTTTTCTAAACCGCTAGATTATCGGTTACCGGAGAATACTGTAACCAAAATTGCATCCATATAAACTAGGCTATTTTGCTTTTGTTATCTGTACTGTAGCCAGTGTAATTGTATGCCTATTGTTTAGCTCTTAAGTCTGACTTTTTCAAACAGCGTCTACATTTTTAAAACTTGAAGCTCCAGAATGGGTCATATTGAACTATTTGACATAATTTACGTTACATGGACGATACGTTACTCCAAAGTCCCTTACTGAAACGAAATTATTATCTGTAACTTTTAGGCAGCAATCTGTCTTACGTGCAGTCCTGGTTAAAATTAACAAAGAGAAGATCGGACTGATCGTCCCCTGCTTGGCTTGCGAGGTTCATTAGTCCGGTCCAACCTCTAGAGACGCTGCTGTATATATGCTCCGTGATGTCAGCAAAGTTTGCAACGCATTTTCGTAAATGACTCAAATGATTGTTTTGATGGTTGACATTTTAAGAAATGACCTATTTCCAAATGATTTGATTGGTTCATTCTTCTTTTTCGGAATACTTTCTTTTTTATCCTTACAAAAATAGGTTATAGCGCACACAGTGTTTAGGTTACAGTATACTAAATATTTTTGGAGCGCAATTTGCATTACTCTCTAAAAACAGGAACATCATTTATTAGAAGACACGATTCTCTGTATGGGCACTTGCCATGACTTAATTTTAAAATATTTCTTTGTGCATGTGATAGGGAAAACTTTGTTGTTTACTAGAAATTCACTCTTTTGCTTGAAAGTTGGAGACTACATGAGACTTTGAAAGATGGCGGGAAAACCATCATAAACTGGAGAGAAGCCGGTAAATAAATGTCCGTAAAACAGTGACCTTTGATTCGTGGCGAGCTCTTTCTTACATATCTCATGACCTATCTTTTTAATTGTTTTAATCATTGCGGCTTGGAATGCTCTTTAAGAAAAGGTATGGTTATGGGGGTCTGTTAGTTGCAATAATTCAACTCTGGGAGTCCGTTTATAATATTGACTATGGGGTCTGTATGCGCAAAAGTTTGACTTTATTTTTGTTAAAGTTATTGCTTTTACATTGAATTTGTGTAGGAAATCTTTTAGTATATAGTATGAGGTTATTATGTATCCAATTAGTTTATTTAACTATTTTCTTGCCGTCTATTTACAATTCGTTGTGTGTTTCTGTTGTCAGCTAGCTGATCACATTTTGCAAAAATTTGAATTTCACCGACAGCATACACCAGATAGTGAGTGAAGGCAGAAGAGATCGACAAATTGCATCCATTTGATTCCGAAAATTGTTTTGCTTTGTTAAGTTGGTCATGTGAATGAAGGTTTGTTTAGTTTTGGCTACCATGACGTAAAATGTCGTTTTTGATATTTTCAGACTTTGCGCGACATAAACGTCATCAAACATAAACACGAAACGCCAAGTGGAGCATTAATTTGTGTACATGTACATCATGTCTTTTTCTCTATGAAATTTCAATTACCTGTATGGATATTCAAATGTCATAGAGCAAAAGACATGATGTGGTTATGGTAAGCCCAGGTCAATGATACCTTGTTGATGATAAGCGGCCCGGCCAGGCCGTGGCTTAATTTTTCCTCGTCGCTTGGCACATGACGGGCCCAGGACGAGGTTTAATTTTGCCACGATGGTCGACTCACGGAAAGGCAGCCTTAGTTTTAATTTTCAAACACGTAAAGCTCAGTGAAGTATAAATTGTGTGTACATGTACATCATGTCTTTTTCTCTATGACATTTCAATTACCTGTATGGTAATTGAAATGTCATAGAGGAAAAGACATGATGTGGTTATGGTCAGCCCAGGCCAATGTTACCTTGTCGATGATAAGCGGCCCAGGAAGTGACTGAATTTTTCCTCGTCGCTTGGCCCATGAAGGGCCAAGGCCGAGGTTTAATTTTGCCACGAAGGTCGACCCACGGCAAGGCAGCCTTAGTTTTATTTCAAACTCGTAACGCTAAGTATAGTATTAATTTGTATACATGTACACCATGTCTTTTTCTCTATGACATTTCAATTACCTGTATGGTAATTGCAATTTCATAGAGAAAAAGACATGATGCGGTTATGGTTAGCCCAGGTCAATGCTACCTTGTTGATGATCAGCGGCCGAGGCCGTGGCTGAATTTTTCCTCGTCGCTTGGACCATGACGGGCCCAGGCCGAGGTTTAATTTTGCCACGACGGTCGACTCACGGCTAGGCAGCCTTAGTTTTTATTTTCAAACACGTACTGTAACGCTTAGTGAAGTATTATTTTGTGTACATGTACATTATGTCTTTTTCTCTATGACATTTCAATTACCTGTGTGGCAATTGAAATGTCATAGAGAAAAAGACATGATGTGGTTATGGTTAGCCCAGGTCAATGCTACCTTGTTGATGATCAGCGGCCCAGGCGGTGGCTGCATGTTTCCTCGTCGCTTGGCCCATGACGGGCGCAGGCCGAGGTTTAATTTTGTCTTATGGTCGAATCACGGCAAGGCAGCCTTAGTTTTTTTTTCAAACACGTAACGCTAAGTATAGTAATAATTTGTGTACATGTACATCATGTCTTTTTCTCTATGACATTTCAATTGCCTGTATGATACTTGAAATGTCATAGAGAAAAAGGATATTGATGTGGTTATGGTTAGCCCAGGTCAATGCTACCTTGTTGATGATCAGCGGCCCAGGCCGTGGCTGAATTTTTCCTCGTCGCTTTGCCCATGACGGGCCCAGGCCGAGGTTTAATTTTGCAACAATGGTCGACTCACGGCAAGGCGATCTTAGTTTTTATTTTCAAACACGTTACGCTAAGTGAAGTATTATTTTGTGTACATGTACATTATGTCTTTTTCTCTATGGCATTTCAATTACCTGTATACTAATTGAAATGTCATAGAGAAAAAGACATGATGTGGTAATGGTTAGCCCAGGTCAATGCTGCATTGTTGATGATCAGCGGCTCAGGCCGTGGCTGAATTTTTCCTCGTAGCTTGGCCCATGACGGGCCCAGGTCGAGGTTTTATTTTGCCACGATGGTCGACTCACGGCAAGGCAGCCTTAGTTTTGATTTTCAAACACGTTACGCTAAGTGAAGCATTTATTTGTGTACATGTACATCATGTCATTTTCTCTATGACATTTCAATTACCTGTATGGTAAGTCAAATGTCATAGAGAAAAAGACATGATGTGGTTACGGATAGCCCAGGTCAATGCTTCCTTGTTGATTATCAGCCACCGTTGATTATCAGCCACCCAGGCCGTGGCTGAAAATTTTCCTCGTCGCTTGGCCCATGAAGGGCCCAAGCCGAGCTTTAATTATGCCAAGATGGTCGACTCACGGCAAGACTGCCTTAGTTTTTTTTTCAAACACGTAACGCTTAGTGAAGTATTAATGTGTGTACATGTACATTATGTCTTTTTCTCTATAACATTTCAATTACCTGTATTGTAATTGAAATTTCATAGAGAAAAAGAATGATGTGGTTATGGTTAGCCCAGGTCAATATGTTACCTTGTTGATGATAAGTGAGGACATATATTTGTATTATTGATAGAAGAATATGACTGTGATATAGAAACAATTGGAATCTGTGATATATACTATTTAAATTGAAATGTTTCCATATTTGCAATAATATTTATTTAGTTAAGCCTCATGTTTGGTAATGTTATACATTTTTTGTTAACATTGGTTTAGTTGTCAGATTGAGACAAAACTCTTGATAATTTACATGTTTTCTCTCAATAAAACACCAAAGTATATGTGTGTAAGTTAGATCATATAACCAATTGATCATTTTTGTGTACTTTTAATAAACCCCATTGGAAATAAGCTTTTAGCTTAATGCGTTATCCATAGGTCAAATATTGCATTTCAATTGATAACTAATTTTTATAACTTTTATTATATATAGTTTTAATTTATTTAATTATTTATATATTATTTGATAATAACAGCTTTCAGAATGACATTGGTGTACTATGTTTTTATGTGTTTATGTATTGTGATATTGTTATATGCGTTTGACCTAGAATGTTAATAAATAAATGATCAGCGGCCCAGGCGGTGGCTGAATTCTTTCTCGTCGTGTGGCCCATGACGGGCCCAGGCAGTGGTTTAATTTTGCCTTAGGGTCGACTCACGGCAAGAAAGCCTTAGTTTTTTTTTCAAACACGTAACGCTAAGTATAGTATTAATTTGTGTACATGTACGTCTTTTTCTCTATGACATTTCAATTACCTGTATGGTTATTGAAATGTCATAGAGAAAAAGGATATTGATGTGGTTATGGTTAGCCCAGGTCAATGCTACCTTGTTGATGATCAGCGGCCCAGGCCGTGGCTGAACTTTTCCTCTCGCTTGGCCCAATGACGGGCCCAGGCCGAGGTTTAATTTTGCCACGAAGGTCGACTCACGGCAAGGCAGCCTTAGTTTTTTTTATATTTTCAAACACGTAACGCCAAGTGAAGTATTCAGTTGTGTTCATGTACAACATGTGTTTTTTCTCTATGACATTTCAATTATCTGTATGGTTATTGAAATGGCATAGAGAAAAAGACATGATGTGGTTATGGTTAGCCCAGGTCAATGCTACCTTTTTGATGATCAGCGGCCCAGGCCGTGGCTGAATTTTTCCTCGTCGCTTGGCCCATGACGGGCCCAGGCCGAGGTTTAATTTTGCCACGAAGGTCGACTCACGGCAAGGCAGCCTTAGTTTTTACTTTCAAACACGTAACGCTTAGTGAAGTATTAATTTGTGTACATGTACATCATGTATTTTTCTCTATGACATTTCAATTACCTGTTAGTACGTACTTAACGGTGTATGTAGCCTTATGTTGGATACACCCAGTAGTCTTTCACTTAATACAAGTGACAAATGATCCATATAATACAGGAAAATACATATAACACGATCTTGAAGATGAAAATGATTAAATAGCTAGGCTTTAAAATATGAAAGAGTTTAAATCAAGCAAACTTACACACAGTAAAAAATCAGGCGTAAAACAGTAGTTCGTTTCCACTCAGCCGACTGACAATACGTTTTGTGCCGACACTAAACGCGTAAGTTGTGTTTCTAAATTGATTTTCTTTTTCATTTTTTGCTAAATTCGACGATATTAAATAAGTTAATTTACGATATGTTTTTCTTCATTTGATCTTAGTCGCATAATAAAGTTTAAATAATAATAAACATAACAAAACAAGTCAAAAAGGTCTTTTTGAAAAGACAAACGGCGTTGATATAAATATTGAAATGCCAGTTAAGCCCAAAAATAATGCGTAATGGCCTATTGATCAGTCTCGTGAATCTCGGACCCACCGATTGTTCTGTAGGCACTAGGAAAACATTTCGGACTCTTGATTCTTCGAACACCCTACGAAAACGTTAAAACCCAACCAAAAATAAACTTGACATGAAGTAGACTTTTCTATCTGAATTGGGAATTAACGACAGTATGCTGTCCCATGTTTTCGCCATAAAAAAAATAGATATATGTGTATACAGGCCTGTATCCAGGCCATGGGCCCAGGGGCCCGGGCCCCCCCCCCAGCTGG
>VMBQ01009748.1:0-29873 GCA_007657795.1 Dreissena rostriformis
TTTATATAAATTCATAAATATTTGACAAAATCGTACAGTCCCGCTTTAAAAAATGTGGAGCCATGTCTGCTCAATTCATCTGATGTGAAGCTGTCCTAGAAGTGGCTGTTTGCCATTTTGAGTGAATTTCATCAGCGTCACCATTCCATTACATTTACACACTTAATAATACTCCGACCAGACAATTTCATTAGATACAAGTGGTCAATTATTGCTGCATCATGTTTCTTATGAATAGCTCTACAAAATGAAATCTTTGTCACAAGTATACGGTGTTCAGCATGAACAAAGTTAAATTTTTACAGAAATGTTAATACAAACGCTACAAAATGTATTACAAATTTTTCAAAACAGGCATCTTGTACTGAACAAATGCAATATTAATTGTAAAACTATTTTAATAAAGGGTAAACAATGGATTTTATTGATTTAATACATATAAGGTAGATGAAATATTTGATAAATGATAAATGATGGTAACAGTTCTGTTAAAATTAAAATCCATCAAAAAGTTTAAAGTTAGCCAAGTTATAGACAAATTTATATCAAATGTATAAAATGAACATTTAAAACCTGCCTACAGGAAATAATTAAATTCATAGTTTTGATTTAGAGGAAAATTCTGTAACAGATTACTTGGAGGTTTTTGCATTTATTTCTGATGGATGTCTTTGAATTAAGAATCTATAACCATAAATTGTGACAACTTTGCCTCAGAATCCAAAATAATTGAGCCTTGCTCTGTGAAAACGGGGCTTAATGTAGTGGACTTAAAAATTGTCCCAGATAAGGAATGATTTTTTTCCACTTTCAAGGATTTTTTTCGTTTAAAGTTTAAAGGAAGTCTCTTCTAAACAAAAATCCAGTCTATGCGGAAAGTGTTGTCCCTGATTAGCCTGTGCAGATTGCACAGGCTAATCTGGGTCGACACTTTATGCACATGCATTGATCCCTGTTTTTCCAGAGGGAGACTCAAATGTGTATTTTCTAGTTCATAGAAAGAAATGTATCACCAGGCTGGTTTTGTATGTTCAAATATCCTCATCATTTATCGAGAGATCTTTTTAGGTTTCATTCTCTATTAAATGGAATGACTACAGTGTACAGGCATTCTTACTATTGCTGCTAACTTTATTAAGGAATTCAATTAAATGAGATTGTTTCACCTAAATGAAGACTAAGTGATATTTAAGAGCTAGTAATTTGAAGGCTTCAGAATATTTAACTAATTAATTGAAATTCTGAAGCTTTTCCCGTGAAGTTTTGAAGTGATAAAAGCCTGAAAATCTAATGACCATTAAGTGGTCACTACAAAATTCTAATTGTAATATACCGGTACTTGTAAAGTATTACAGGTATTACAAAAAGTATACAGCATATTTTTGAACCCAATAAAACGTGCATCACTTTAAAGGTACTTGTTGACAGTTCCGCAAATGACATAAGTTTAAAACAAGAGCACCGGCGAGCGGATGCCAACGCTCGGCTGTGGGTGCAGTTTTGAATTAAAAAAAAAAAAAATGACCTTTGACCTTGAAGGATGACCTTGACCTTGACCTTCCACCACTGAAAATGTGCAGCTCCATGAGATACACATGCATGCCAAATATCAAGTTGCTATCATCAATAATGCAAAAGTTATTGCACAATGTAAAAGTTGTTGGACGCCCGGACGACGCGGAAGGCGGACGAGCTGGCTATGACAATACCTCGGGTTTTCTTCGAAAACAGCCGAGCTAACGAATGTATACATGTATATTATATTCAAACATGCAAATTGACCTTCCTAACAAAAAAAAAGTTAAACATATCAATTTGTTAATGAATAATCATCAATCAAACTCGGTAAAATGGAAAATCATTTGTAGCGCTTCAATAATCTGGAGAATATGTGCACAATATATACTAAAACAATGTTTAAAATACATATCAAATATAAAAACTTCAGCATGCATGGTCTTCTGGTTGCCCACTAGATATTCCTTCTAAAGGTCACTCTGGTTTGGACACAAGGGCAGGAATTATTTTTTATTCATTTTTTTTTTTTTTGCTGTTATAATAATTTTATTGTATATTTGTTAAAAAAATACAAATATCGACACTTTTAAAAACTCTGAAAATCTGTGAACGAGTCCCTTTAAGAAATACCCCGTATCATGCGAAATTTGCATACCATGGATATGTATATATCACAATTTGGAGAGTAATCAAAGAAATATTTGCTGCGAAATATGCATTTATTGCATTCAATCTCTAAATTTCATCCTTATAATTATGATTAATAGCGATACACATTTTCCCAATGTTGACAATTTTACAGTAATATGAAGACTGAATTTGATGTCCCCCTTGGGATCGAGAGGTCAAGAGACAGATTCTATCNCTATTGGGTTGTGATAATAGCATCGGTGTTGCCATAAATATATTCTCGGTTAAATAAACTGCCGCAACACCCCTTAAGGCAAACTTTAAAATGACATTTCAGATTTAAATACAATTCACTTTGTTTTTCAAGACTTATACACAGAACGCAAAATGTTTCTGTCTAAATGCATTGAGCTTATTTCAAGTCATTTGCAAAAAAGAAAAAAAAAAGCTGTACATGCAAACCTCCAGCCTTATTATTTTACATCCAATTGTTACGTTTTCATAATTATTTGAACACCATTTTTTTTTGGTCAAGAATGTTGAGACTGTAAATTTTAAATTCAACTGGGGTGTTCCTTAATGACCAAAATTGATTACTGTGATTACAGTACAGTTTTTTTTTGACATAACAGCTATGCAAACAAATTATATAATGCATAAATTTGTTGGATGAAGTTTTTTTAAGTATCAAACTATGTACATTCCCAAGAATTCATTACCAGTTATAAGTATTTTATATGTAATATATATATATTTAATAAGTGATTTTTTTTTTTAGAGAAGTTTTCATTGAAAATGATGTTTTTACTAATTAATATCATAGCCACACGCTTACCATCTGTGATTTACAACACTGGCTAACATTTTCTTAACACGTATAGACATACAAACACACTATCTCAAACAAGTGTAAGAGTATGATTTTCATAACTTTGTGTGTGACTTGAACATTAAGTAAAATTTATTTTGTCAGTACAACACACTATTATGTGAAGTTGGAAAGAGAAATCTGAATCTCAGGTAACTTTTTTCAACATGCTCGTAATCTGGTACATAATATTACAAACATAAATTCAGATCATAAAATGAACTATTTTTTGGAAGAAAAACAAAAATGATGTCCATTCCAAGATAAATCTTATTCCAAATTCACACAAAAACTGTATTTTATTTTATGCTTTCCGGTGGTTTATAGAGAAATATTAGTGAATTAAAACTGATAATTCACTGTTTCAAACAGTGAAAATTAACAGTGAAAATTATCCAGAAATGACGTTGTTTTTGATGTCATGACGTTATTATTCAAGCAAGATTCAAGCATAAAAAAGGATTTTTTCTTATTTGGTAGAATATCAATTTAAATTCACATCGTACCATAGAATTTTTTATTTTTTTTTCACTTGTGAAAATATTATATTCTATGATCACTCGTGAATTAAAATCAATATTCCACCAAATCCAACAAATATCCTCTATGTGACATAGTTTTGGCCCTCACAAACATTTCTATAAAAAGTCCATCATTATTAAGGGTTATATCACGTTTAAATGTTTAAACCGTCGCGTTTTGTGTTTTGCTCAAACATGTTTACAAAAACAGTAAACATTTAAACGACAGTCAATATTAATATAATAAATATTGGGGTGCAAATAACGTAGCTGACTAGCCGTACGAGAAGAATGTTGATGACGAACTGCGAAATCCAGGTACTTGCGGTTAATCCAGGCACTACCAAATTCAGCAGTAGTTAATTTCTGATTGGTTAGCGGATGGCATGGACATGAAGGGAAACTAACTGCAAATCTTCACTACTTTCTGAAAATATTACAACTTGGCAACGAAACAGTGCATATGCCGCCATCTTGAAATATTTGAAGTGATTGAGCAGCAGGGTAAAGCACTGCAGTAGCATATTGAAAAGCAATATTTTAACCAAATTATGTATTGATTACGTTTTTGCTAGTTAAATGACTTTTCATTGTCTGCAGTCAAACGATATGCACATTGTATTTTTCGGTGCAAAATACGTACATTTTTTGTGGAGTGTCGTTTTCGGATAAAGTATTTTTCGTCGAATTTACATTAGTTTTAATATTCTTAAAATTGTTTTTATAGAATGACAAATACACATGTGGTGATACGGATGGTCTGGTTTATAATATTTTATGGTTTAAATAAGACGTAATTGCGCGAATGGGATATGCACTTAATATAATAATTACTACTTTCAGTTTGGGAATGTGATGGTACTGATGCTTTTAAAACGCCACATATGGATACCGTTTAAACAGTAACGTTTCGTTTATTTCATTTCGTTTAAAGGTTTAGAAAAATCTGTTAACGTGATACCCTTAATCATTATATGGCCATAAGGTGTAAACCTAGAGAAATTGGATGTATGGAAAGATATTTGTGAACTACAGTGTCCAAGGTTCAAGCGGTGAGTCGCACATTCTGGACATTTATCAGGATTGCAAATACCATATGAGCCACACTCTGTGTAAAGGGGATTTAAATTTTAATGCATGTGCGTAAAATGTCGTCCCAAATTAGCCTGTGCAGTCTGCACAGGCTAATCAGGGACGCCACTTTCCGCATAAACTGGATTTTTACTCATAAGAGACTTTCTTTAAACGAAAAAAATCATTAAAGCGGAAAGTGTTGTCCCTGATTAGCCTGTGTGGACAGCACAGGCTAATCAGGGACAAAACTTTACACACATGCATTAAACCCCCTTTTCGCAGAGCGAGGCTCATATGTCCATACTGCCCAGCTCTTGTGGGATATCCATTTATAATTACTGTATGGAAAAAATGTCACCTTGCATCTGTGAAATTGCAAACATAATTACGCAAAACTATATTTTCTCATCACTGATTCAAAGTGTCTGGAACCTTTCTCTGTTTTGTCTGCAGGGCAAACACACTGGTAATGTTTTTGTTACCAGGATTATTTTTTTTAAACATTAAACATGCAGGGCCCTTTTAGGGCCCACTTCTCAATTGAAATCAAGTATATATTTTTAACAAATGGGACCTGAAATTCCCTATTGAAGGTTTCTAAAAACAATTAATTATTAAAAAAAAAAATCTCAACATTTAGTCTCCCAATCAGCTCTATAAGTTGAACCTTCTTAAAAATAATATTGAAAACACTTTAGTTTTCAATTTTAAAGTGTTTGTTACAAAAAACAGCAACATAATTTCCCAATTTTAGTCAAAACAAAGTGATTTTTACTAATCCAAAAGGACTTGGCCCAATTCCCAAAATGGTGAAAAAACAATGACAAATTTCATTTACCATTTTCAAATGACTGCTCTTTTAGACAGTAATAGTAAGAGTCTTATCAGAAAATAACCATATAGGAACTTTTAACGTCTTACTTGACAGAAAACACCATTAACGGTATTAGTTTCTGTTTAAAATGTTCATGTATTGGGGGAATTTCATACCAGTAACAGGGGCAAACTCCATAAAAGCATTAACACTATATCTTTAGAGAAGCAGCATATTATTTTTGCTGTAAAACAACAAAACTAGATGAATGAAATAAAAAAGAATGGTCATTATCCATTTCCCGCTCAGAAGCTAAGTGAAAATGGCTATATGCAAACAGCATAAAACCAGAACAGCCTGCAAGTAACTCGCAGGCTGTTAAGGTTTTATGCTTTTTGCTGCTCATCAGTACCTTAGGGTTTGAAATGAAGCCCTTTAAACTTCAATATGTTAAGAAAGGTCTTTTATTGAATTTGATTTTCTGAGGGACTTAAAACTAGTCAAAATGCGTAACTGAGTGGTAAAGGTTTAATTTGTGCCTGCTCAGATTTTCAGAAAAATATATGCAGGCTAGTTACATGTTCATGTTCAAATTTGCTTGGCCAAACTTGATAAATGAAATAAACCCAAACAGAACAGCATGGTCATTAACCCTATACCACTCAGATACACACTTTAACACATCTGAGTCCTCTAGAAAATTAAACTAAATTATAACCTGTAATACTAGATTGAAGTTTTAAAGGCTTCATTTCCAACCCTTATATACTGATGAGCAGCAAACAGCATAAAACCTGAACAGCCTACGAGTAACTCGCAGACTGTTCTGGTTTTATGCTGGTTGCATACGCTATTTTCACTTTGCTTCTGGTAAGTCTGTTCTCATGTTCTGTAGGTCGCCGTGGCATACTGGATATGGTGTCCGCCTAGCGACCGAGAGGTTCGATCCCCACTATGGGAGCTTTCTATAGATCTCCCCCATAGGCACCGAGTACTGGTTCTAGTCCCAGGAAACGGACTCGAAAGCGGTTCGAATAAGCTTTCTATGCAATCGGGCTAAAATAAAAAGGTTTAAAACTCACGTTCTGTACAATGAGGCTGTTCTCTGTGTCAGCCATGCGGGGTATCAACATGGGCCGCACCAGGGCCTTGAACTCCATGTTCCTGAAGTCCTCGTTGCTCGAGATGTCCTGGGAGAGGATCTTCAACTCTTTGTTGCTGCTGAACTTCATCTTTTGGTTCAACTGAAATATATCAAACATTGTGTGGATAAAGGTAAGAAATGAGCCTCGCTCTGTGTGCTGACTGCACAGGCTTATCTGGGATGACACTTAACACACATGCATTAAACCCCCCTTTTCACAGAGCAATGCCTTAATACTAAAATTCTCACTGACCAGCAACTGCCTGAAAGTTATTTCTACTGATTCATGACTCTGACCGGAGACACGACCTAACCAAAAATAGGACAAGAATATCAGTAGTACTTATTAAGTAAAACCATACCTTTAATAATAATACATGTATACCAATAAACAATGTTCTTAAAATGTAATTGAAGTTATTGATTTGAATATTTCCAAGTTCACACATATAATCCGCGAAGCAGATGTTAAGAGACTATACCTCTGCCCCTTTTTAGGAAAGTTTTAATCAGTTGTTTCCCAAATCGTGATTGGTCACAAATTTACACTATGAAGAAGTAACCCTTTGCATGCTGGGAAATTTGTTGTCTGCTAAAATGTCGTCTGCTGAATTTCTAAAATTAGCATTTTCTTTGATTTAAAAAAAACAAAAAACTATCAGATTAGCAAACAGTTTGGATCCAGATGAGACGCCACAGAACGTGGCAAACTGTTTGCAAAGGCCTTCAAAATTCAGTTCCAGCACTGAAAGAGTTAAATAGGTCCATTACAAAAGAGTCTGACAGTCTTATCAAATTACTAAATGTCAAAACCCAAGGTAAGTCTGCGTCGAAAGTTAAAGCCCTTAGAAGAAACAATCAACAATGTCAAATGCTGCATTAATCATGACCTATTCATCTCCTTGCTCAACTTTAATATTTAAAGAGTTTAGACAAACAGTTTGTAAACAAAGATAAACAGTTTAAGGAGATAGACACAAAGTTTATTAAAATAGAAAAAACATGTTGGTGGACTTCGACAGTTTGTGGAAATATAAAAAAGTATGTGGTAATAGAAAAACAGTTTGTGGATAAAGTCAAAACATTTGTGGAGAACAGTTTATGGAGAAAGTTATTGGTTCACTGAAGAAAGCATAATACTATAATTATAACTATAAACAATACAGGTAAATTATTTTAACAAACAAATAGTTGAAAAATCGTGAGCTTGTATGCATTTATATTTAAAACCCAAACACATATGCCTACAAGTACAAACATGTATATATCAAAATTTAAAATAGCATTCTTTAATTGTATCTGAATTATAAACAATTAGACATAAAATTAGACTTACAGCAAACAACATCATTCCTCCATAAAACGGCCATCTCCAATTAAACATTTGCACGAAAGGCAGTCCAAACATTGAACAAACTGATCTCCTAATGTGATGCAAAAACTGCCCAAAAGAAGTTTATGTATATATCTATGTTAAATTTGCACGTATGGATACTGATGACTAAGATAATTTGTGAGATCGATAAGTTTTAGGTGAACACATATTTCCCAAAGTGAAGTTGATGTGATTAATGTTGCATGTTTCAAATACTCCAATGCTACTCATGTGGTCACAATACATAAATGACAGGTAAAATTCTGAGTAAGGTTGACTAAAACATTATAAAAAAATTGTCTATTAATATGATTAATTGATAAATGCCAATAACATTACATCTCCATTAAATGAAATAATGAAAAGTGACAGTTTTATACGGGGAACATTAAATGATCTAATGATTTTTACAGATGATGATGACAATCAATTCTGGAAATTCAATATGCCACCATTCATTATTATTTTAACTGAACATAATCTATACATCATCAGATATCTATTCACAGATTATATCAGTTTTAGCAGTGTTATAAAACACAGAGATGTCTGAATTCAAAGTAATGGCTGTCTACATGTCATTGGTTGACATACAGGCATACCCATCTGTATACTGTGTGCATCATAGTAAAACTAAATCTTAGCAGTAAAACTGACTTATGATTGAAGCAACCTGTATTGAACGCCAAAATGAGTCAAGTTGACATTATGTTGGGGCAAGTTTGCTTTATAAATGGTGAGTCCAGTTTTTATTCTGTTGAATCAAGTTGTTGTTAGGTTCAGTCAAGTTAACATTGTGTTGTATCAAAAATGTAGTAAATTTGACATAATGTTGGGTCAACACATGTGGCATTATGTTCAGTTACTATGACACCAAGTTGATTTGAATTGGCATATTGTTGAGTTCAGTTGACATATGCTGAGTCTTTTTGGCATTAAGGTGAGTCTAGAGGACATTAATTAAGGTTTAGTAAAGTTAGCGTTTTGTGTGGTCAAAAAGCAAGTTGGTCGCGTCAAGTTGTCATTATGATGGGTTACACACTGGAGAAAAAGTATGTAATGTTTAGTGGTTTTAACTTAAGGTCAAGCCAAAGTAATCTATTGTTGCATTCCAGAAATAAAACCTCTGGGCAATATAATTCACTGTTGAGTGGTATGGTTCTTAATACAAATTATTCAAAACTGCCATGTGTGTGCTTAAATGTTTGTTTTAAAGAGACTGATTTTTTCAGACCAAAGCTGTTTGATAATGACAGTGTTTCGAAGAAACATGTAACATTAATTTTATATGAACTTTTCCATCAAAATCCTATTGTCAATCAAAAGATTAGTTATTAATAGCAGCAGCATGTAGCTTTGTGTAATGTTAATAATAATATATTTGTTTTTTTTTATAACTCAAATCCTATGCTTGTATTATTTTTTTTTTTGTGTATTGCACATATTGCTGTAAAACAACAGATTGTCAATTGCTGAAAATCAACAGCTTGTCATTATGTTTAAACACTAGTTTTAATGATTATTGAACTGCAANTTATTCAAAACTGCAATGTGTGTGCTTAAATGTTTGTTTCAAGAGACTGATTTTTTCAGACCAAAGCTGTTTGATAATGACAGTGTTTCGAAGAAACAGGTAACATTAATTTTATATGAACTTTTCCATCAAAATCCTATTGTCAATCAAAAGAATTCTTTATTAATATGTTCACAGCAGCATGTAGCTTTGTGTAATTTTTATAATAATAATAATAATAATATACTTGTTTTTTTTTAACTAAAATCCTATGCTTGTATTATTTTATTTTTTTGTGTATTGCACATATTGCTGTTAAACAACAGATTGTCAATTGCTGAAAATCAACAGCTTGTCATTATGTTTAAACACTAGTTTTAATGATTATTGAACTGCAAAAAGGTAATACTAAATTACTAATGTTGTGATCAATGCTAAGGGTATTTTTTAACTATGGCCTTTGCAAAACATGTCTTCTTTACGTTTAATGTTTAGTTTTGCCTTTTTCCATGCCATTGTTCATATACATGTATCATCTGATTTCTTTCATATTCATGTGTTTTGACATCCCCTCCATAGAGCATTAGAGGCGGGACAAAATTATAAATAAAAATGTTAATAAATAAAACAAATCATGAGAAAGTAAACGCACTGAATAAACACATTTATTGATGTTAATGTGAGATGATTAAAGCATTTATATAATTTGATATACGCTTTATATATATTTTATTCGAGTTTAAGCATGACAGGTGATACATAAAGATATGCATGATATTGATAATTGATACAAACGTAACAAAGTGATAGTTACCTAAGTAAGCGCTGGACAAACATATGATATGCACCTGTCAATACTTACTGCTGAGGTGCTTCCTGGTAGATACATACTGCATACTCCAAGAAGAAGAACGACGTAAACCGATATTTCCGTCCACATCCTAAAAGTAATTCTGTTTAACAGAACTTATGTGTTTGTTCTGAAAGTTTACGTTGACAGATGATGGTTCAACTTCAAGCGTTTTAACACAAGGAACAACTAAGCGCCTATCGGTTTTCGATAACCAATCAAAATAGCCGATGTAGATATGTACGGTGTCGACTGTAAACTTCATCGAAGACGAACGAACCGAAGCGTCACTTGGATAAGTAAATTATGTTCTATCTAATACTATTTCTTGAAAACGCTTGTTTTGACGATATTAAACTACTTTGTACAATAAAATACGACTATTTTAAAATTCCAAATTGGCTGTCATGCGTTACATATTATAAATTGCGGCTTCATTGAGACACACATATTTATTCGAACGTTAATATTTCGGACATATAAAATATAGGTAAAAATATACTCAATCTTATCCTTATGCAGTTTAATGCAACATCTTCAACTGAAGCATAACATAAAGTCAACATTTTGCAAATATGATACCCATTAAGCATTTATTTTCTGAATTACTTTAATCAGTAATAAGAGCCACATAAAATGTTTTCTGGTAGCAAGAGGCAATGATTTTTTTTAAATGGGAATATTTGAATGATATTTGGCATTGATGTTATACTACTTAAAAGAAACATAATGATGTCTTTCTTTTTTTATTTGGATGAAAAATAAAAAAATTATGATTTTTTTAAAACACGTAAAAAAATAGGTGAATTTTTCTGCTGTTTTTTCTGCCAAAAATCTGGTTCATCGCCAGCAAAAACTGACATTTGCATTTTACCAGCTATTTTGGCCATTTATAAGTTATTTTTATCTATGTGAATGCCTTCTTAGACATAAAACACATTAATACATATTAATAACAAATATTTTGTATTGGTTTTGCACTTTTTACTGCACAGTTTATGGCAAAATAAAAGGGGGCATACAAATATATATTTATGTGCGTGAATAGCCTTTGTCTTTACTGCTATCAACAACAAGTCTGCAGCTTTTTTAAGGTTTTATTTTCAATGATAACTATTGTGGAACTAACACATAATTTGTTGAGACAATTTATATTTGTTGTGCATGCACAATATATAAATACTTGTGAAATGTCCAATTACACGACATTACATAATGATGAATAAAAATAACACATGCCTCCCAATCACGATGACGAGTTGTTCAAAAAAAATAAATAGTTTTGACAAGTTTTATATGTTGTTCACTCAATTAAAATAAATTGTCCATTAGGTAAAATAAGTCCTCAAATTATAAATACACCACAAGAACAACAGCCAATACTTAAATAAGGTTAACATGAAGACAAAAGTTCACCGTCACACATGTTTAACAAAAGTTCAGCTTCTTTGCCTCAATCTCCTCTATCGGGGCCGCATTCACAAACGGCAGCTTCTTGCGGTACTCTGTAACATGTAAATGAACATTTGAGCCGCACTCTGGGAAAACGGGGCTTAATGCATGAGCCGAAAGTGTCATCCCAGATTAGCCTGTTTAGTCCACACAGGCTTATCAGGGACAACACTTTCTGCTTCAACTGGATTTTCTTTAAGAAGAGACTTTCTTTAAATGGAAAATAGCTTAAAGGATTAACTGTCATCCCTGATAAGCCTGTGCGGACTGCACAGGCTAATCTGGGACAACACTTTACGCACATGCATTAAGCCCCATTTTCCCATAGAGAGGCTAATATTTATAACATTCTGAACTATTTCAAGTATTTAACAGGCAGGACCTAGTTGTTCAAAAATTTAACAGCTAGTTAAAATTTCCATGGTCAAAGTAAGGAGATGGATTTCTCTTTCTTTAGTGGTATAAACATCTCTTTGAAGGCTGAATTCGGCCGTACTGGTTACTTACTGTCACAGTGTTTTTTTTTGCGGTCAAATTTGGAGCTGAAATTTGGCCCCATTGCAAATCTTAACATGAGAAGTGTTTGTCAGAAACACAATGCCCCCTATTGTGCCGTTTTGAAATAAAATTTCTATTTATCATTTGGCACGTGTAGAAATTATCTCCCTAAATAAGGTTATTACTTCCCTTGGATTGTGTTTTTTGACCTTTGACCTTGAAGGANCTATGATACAATAAATCCAAAATTGTTTTATGTCTTTAAACTCACTTATTGGTGCTTGGACATAATACCTGTAGCTTGCATTGAAGTCATGGTTGTCATTAAGTTGCAGATTGAAGGTCAATTCAATCGTGAAAATCATTTAAAAATCATTTTTTTTTTTCAGAAATTGAATTGGGTATTACACATTGGAGCTCTGCTAGAGCCCTAGTCAAATCGCTTGCCCGTGTATATGAGAATTGCTTGTTTCAAATGATAATGAAAACCCTTTAAGGATTTGTTATAATTCCCATACTCAATTGAATTCTTTCAAACATCATAAATAAGCAGCCCTTTTTTTATGCGCTCATCATTTAACAAATTTTTATGCCCCCGAAGGTGGGCATATAGTGATCGCACTGTCTATCTATCTGTCTGTCTGTCTGTTCGTCCGTCTGAAATTCCGTCACACTTTGTGTTTAGGATTTGCGTTTAGGTTTCGATAAATGTGGAAAAAAGGGGCATATGTCATCCTATGGTGACAAGCCTTGTTAATCTAGTTTTTGTGTTTTTCTTTGTCATTGCTCATGTCAGTCAAACAGTTTTTTGTGACCAATCACAATCAGTGGGATCATTATCTTATTAGCTACTTTCCAAGCTGTTGTATGTTCGCAAATTTATTTCTTTTTCTTATTTGACAGAAACAATGGCAGCTCAGGTGTACATTTTGACTGCGACAGTCAACATTGGTCAGCAAGGTGGAGTTGACCTGCCTGGATGCATGGAGAAAATACAGAAGCTGATGTGCTCGTATACTGGGGCTACAAAATGTGTTCACAAATATAAGGTTGAATATGCTTGAATTTGTTGTGGATTCACAAAGGCGCCCTACATAAAACATTGTTTATAAGGTAGATTTATCTACATTAAGGTCATTGTTTTATTGATGGATCATGGATATGGTGTCCACCTTATGATAAAGAGACCCCTAAGTTGTATTGTCTGTGGACGCATTCTTAAGATCTCCCCTAGATTTGACAATATTAAAGTTGTCTTCCCCAGATTCGACAACATTAAAGTAGTCTCCCCTAGATTGGACAATATTAAAGTTGTCTCCCGTAGACTTAACAAAATTTAATAAGTTCTTAATGAGTTTTTATCAAAGTATGTATTTATTGGACGACCCCAAAATATTCACCACTATAACTGGATTTACCCATGCAAATAAATGCTTGTCATTTACTTTTATTTCACAGGAATCATTGACACAACCTGTACACAATAAACTAGAAATGAAATAAGTTCAATTTCATTATTTGAAGAAGATGTAAAAGATAATAAAGTAAAATATCATTTGTTTGTTAAATCTTTGTTAAAACATAAATATTTCATTATCTTTTCTGCACAATGTGTTTGCCTTTAAACTGGCAGTGTTGTTGTTTGTTTCTAGGTGACTGGGGAGGCTACTGTTGTTGCAGGTGAGAAACTATCCTAATGTTTATTATAGCCATACATTTACATAACTTATGTTTGCTTAAAAAATGAAGCCTAATTGTAAAGAAACAATATTGTTCACAAATGTTTCTGTTCTGTTTTTTAAACTAACTTTTATTGATGATGATTTCTAAGATATAAGCTACCTTTAATGTTTTCACCATGCTTGTTAGCAGTTAACCAGGGTACAATGCCAATGCCTGCAAAACATAACAATCATTTAATGCTATGTTTTTCAATATAACCACACGCAGTGATCAAAATTTGCAAAGTCCATGCACTTATAAGTGTTGAATTGAGTTTGCTCTGATTCTCAGATTTTTATAGTTCAGACTCGTAATTATAAGCTCTCAAGCATGAATTCTAACTTCAAAATTAATGCTAGACCAAACTTCCAATGTTGATGACTGTGGACTCTCATTCTTGTTATTAGACATGCCCTTCTCTGCTGCTTACAGTGTTTGAGGTAACCAATGTGATAGGCCTCGAGCGCACAGTCGCCGGCCTGGCTCGTCTCGGTTACATAGACGTCACATGCAAGCCTCTCATCCACTACGGGAAGTTTGCCGAGTACCTTGAGGTTACGAACAGTTCCGAGCTGCTGTCTGAAAATTCTCTGGCCTCTGATAAACAGCTTCTCTGGCTGCAGTTCACTGTGGAATATCCAGGTTTGTTAATTCTTTGGAATAAAGGGGTTACTTTTTTGTTATCTTTAATACATACTTACCTTAATAAGTCTCTTGAGCACTCATTGGAAGACATGAATTGTCATGTTATATCAGGAAGTAAAATGCTGTTTCAGTAAGTTATTGAATAATACATGCAACTTTACTTTGGTGATTGAAAATTTACTTAGCATTCAGCAGGCATACTACATTAAATCATCCTTCTCGTCATAGTACTGTGTTTTCAATTTATTTCTGCTTATCTTTCATTTTTGAGTTGTGCGTAATTCAAAAAGTATTGCTGCTTGAGGGATTAAAATTAAGAAACAACCAGCATTTAAACTTGCAGGCCACCATATTTGTGTTTGGTCTTATTCAACATAACCAGTGTTATTGCTGTTTCTTTGCAAGAAATGCCATTGTTCAACTTGTTTCTCGTAACTGCAAAAGTGTTTTGCCTATAGTTGTAAAACTTTTCTAACATATCAACCAGCATATGAACTAGCGCACCCAAATAATTGTGTACATTCGTTTTGGACATAACTGAAGCTATGGCCCTTTTTAAGCCAAAAGGAGCTATGACCCTTTTTTGCCAAAAATTGAAATTGTTTCAATTGTGTTACAAGTAACTGCAAAAGTATTGCTCCTGTAGTGGTAAAACTTTCCAAACATGTTACCTAGCATGGAAAATTAGACCCCTTCATATTTTGATTCGGTCTTTTTAGTAAAAAAATCCCCCACCATAAAATGGGTGAGCCATGGTCTTGCAAGATCTTTGTCTGTCCATCAGTAAGTCCTTCAGACAATCTTGAAGTCAGTCTGTCAGTAAAACTGTTGTTTCGTTTCATATCTCCTAAAGGCTATGATGGATTTTCTGAAACTGTCCTCGATTTCCCCCTATTTTCGTTTTTGGCTCAATATCCCCCATACCTTTTAAATCACTTTCTTAACACTTTGCCACAATGTTTAGGTCATTGATACAATGTTCAAAAGGCATGAGTCAGTCAGTTATAGGTCATGGACATACTTCGCAGTCAGATGTTTGAGCCTCCAATTTCATGTCCGCTTGATATCTTCTATACCCATTTCAACCCATGCGAAAGACAAAAAAATCTTGTCGGACACGAGGTCCGATAACTTTTAAAATTTGTCCGACCAAACCAGATTTTATCGGACCTCGTTCTTCTTAAACCAAACAATAGAAAATACCTTGTGTAGAGTTTATTTTTATTATTATAACGCTCACAATGTTTATCAAATCTTGACACAGGACAGGCAACGGTCGTGTGGTTCCCCGCTTTCAATTTTCGATCATCACAACGCTCGAAACCAGTAAAATTCAATTCAACCATTCAATAATGTGTCGCCAACGTCACGAAACAAAGTGCAATATTTGGCTGGTTCTAAGAATCGCGCTTGGAGTTTGTTACGTCACCAGCAAAGACAGCCAGTTCGACTGGTTGGTAAAATTTATTTTAAAGTTAAATAATCGATCTAAGTAAAAAATAGTTTGTTTTTTTCAAATTTCTAGTTTGGTGTTCATTTTTAATCAAAGTTTAACATATTGTTGTTTTTATTTGTCGAACACGAGGTCCGACAATTTGGGAAATATTATCGGACCTCATCAAATTTTATCGGATTTGTCTGAGGTCCGACGTCTTTCCCATGGGTTGACCCATTTATTTTAAAGTTTTTTTTTGGATCTTGGGTACAATGTTTAGATAAGTGAGACAATATGCAGAAGGCATGAAGAAGTTACACTTGTTTAAGATCACAATTGAAGTTCAATAGATAAGCCTATATTATTGTTGTATAGGCATGATATCTTGTACACCCATCAAAGGATTTTGAAAATCATGAAAAGTTAACACCATTAGGTGTCAAGAAGTCTTGAGTTTATCACACACATAATCAAGGTCATCACTTAAAATTTGAAAAAATCCCAGCTGGAGATATAGCTGTCTCTTGGCTAACGGCTAACTTGTGTGGGTGTAACTAAATAGTGCTGCTGCAGTGATAAACCTTATCCATATCCTATGGATATATCTAGTTACACTTGATGATATGATGGACTATATTTTGTTTATTAATTGGAAAAGGAAACATTATATGTGGAGAATATTTATTGATTTCAACGTTCGATGGAATTTTATTTTACGAGTAGTTATAGAAAGAAACAAAGTTAAGTGTAAACATACTTTTTCTATGATCATGCTTGAAATAAATATTCATTTTTTTTGTTCTTTTAAATTTATGCTCAAATTGTGTTAATAAAAAAATGATAGAAAAGCTTGTGTTTGTGTATTAATACAATATACTTCATAAAAATGTGTGTTACATGATGTCAAACAATCTTTTTTATATATATATGGTAAAAAGGGTGTCATGATATGTACATTGTTGTAGTTAAATGATAGTTATTTGTTCATGATTTTATGGTCGACCCATGTTTCTGGATATTCTCAAAACATTTTCATATGTCAAAATAAGTAACTCACACTGGTAGACCAATCTTGTTGATCACAAAATACTGCGATTTTTTTTACATATTCACTGCAATAAAAAATGTAAAATCCTATATTTTTCACTGAGATAGAATTTTGTTTCACCAATACAATTCTATATTCCACTGGAAATAAAATAATTAAAAACTGTATTTTAAATGTTTATTAGGCAAGTCTACAAAGGATCTGTTGGCCACATGGGCGCGTGAAGCAGCAGCCATTGTCAATGCCAGGAGTGGGGGTCTTCATATGGAGCTGTACAAAAATGTAATGGAGAGAAAGGTGAACAATCAGAGCACAGTGGGATTTGCTCATACTCTTATCATATGAGCTGCGGCATGCTCAAATGGGTCTTATGAATAATGTGGCCAGTGTACCTCAAGACGAGCCTACACTCTTGCAGGTAAAGGTCACATTTGAAGGTCAAAAGTCAAATTTTGCCATATAATAGCTTGTCCACGAATCGAAGGAATGCTGGTTTGATCCCCAACCTTTCCACATAACTTGTATGGGGATTGGCAATAAAATCCTTACTACGGCTATTCTCCCCCTTCATATAAATTAAGTAGGGCACTTGTCAGATACTGGCAAAAAAAGGTGCACTTAGTAACTGGTAAACCAGCTATACCAGGAAAAGTGTGCAATTTTTTTTCACCATTTTGGGAATGGGGTCGCCGGTCGGGTCACTTTTGATTGGGAAAAATCACGTTGTTTTGACTAAAATTAAGAAATAAGTGTTGTTTTTTTTGCGAACAAATACTTTACGATGGATAATAAAAGTATGTTCAATATTTTATGTACAGAGGTTTAAATTTTAGAGCTGGATGGGAGATTAGCTCAATGTTGAGATTTAAAAAAAAAAAGTTTTTGGGAACCTACATTTTGGAATGTTTAGGTCCAATTAGGGAAAAATATACTTTTTTCCATCAGTAATGGGTCCCTTTAACAGCCCCTGAATTCGAACGAAATAAAATACCGGTGTGAGTTGGTAAACTGACAGTTGTGATATGACTGATAACTGTTGAACACAGAAAAAAATCCAACATAACAAACTATCATCTTCAGTCTTTCCAGCGTTCCTAGTTTTTCCTAGTTTTTTAAAGTCTCCTACTTTTTCCTAGTTTTTACAAAAAGCTCCTATTTATCATATTATTTTTTTTCAGTGACGAGCTTAAAATTCTTAAATGGGCAAAATAATTTTTTGGTTTTAATTTAATGTCACCTCTGGATATGTATACATGTATTCTTAAAGTAAAATGAAGGGATTGGGGGCCTGGTCTTTCGTGCACAAAGAAAAAAATGCAAGTATTTTTCTTCTCTGTGTGATGAAAATACTGGCTACATTTGTTGGATTTGTCAACATAGGGCATATTCATGAGCTGGTGTCGAAGACCTACTGTGCTGAAAACAAAACTTGACCTTCCTTATTNTAGTTGCACCCGTCTGTCTGTCAGTGGGTGTGTGTTAGACACTGTTAGTCTACCCAGATTTTGTGTCTAGTCTGTAATCTCTGTAAGGATTTTTATATAATTTATATATTACTCTACATGTTCATCAATACTGTGTATAATAAGAGAAAATGATATTTTTACCTGCAATCTCCCAAACATCACTTAGGAAGACAACATATTTGTGGACAGTTTTCCTTCAATAACTTTTTTATCCCGACGTCTACAATCTTGAAACAAAAAACCTAGGGAAGCACAAACACCGTAGAGCTGAATGGGCTTATTCATTTAAAATAAATATAAATGCAAAGTGGCTTACCGGGTAAACAAATATCTGCTACTCCTGCACGAAAACTAAAAAAAACACCATGTTGGAAGTAAGTTCATACTAACCTCACTTAATTCCGGTAAGCTTCCGTATATGCATGCATTGAGTTATTGAATAAATCTGAAGAATTACTGTTGAAATTACTGGTACATAAAATTAGATCGTTGTGAAGAAAAAATACAATTTGTTATAATTATACCATAAACAGTTAATTCATTTTTTTTCCAAAAATCCAAAAGTCGATCCATCAATTTGGAATTTTTATACTGAATTTAGAAAAAAGAAGATCATTTTTGGCTTTGGGAATATGGCCAAATAATATCNATAAAAAAAAAAAAAAAATTGGTTGCCACTATTAAAGGGTCTTTTATCAATCAGACATTTACGAAAATTTAGGCATATATAATTAACAAAATTATTGTTTCATTTGTTTTATTTCTGGCTTGAAACTGAAAATATAAGTACGTTCAGTAAAAAGCATGATGCTTTGGCTATGATACAATAAATCCAAAATTGTTTTATGTCTTTAAACTCACTTATTGGTGCTTGGACATAATACCTGTAGCTTGCATTGAAGTCATGGTTGTCATTAAGTTGCAGATTGAAGGTCAATTCAATCGTGAAAATCATTTAAAAATCAGTTTTTTTTTTTCAGGAATTGAATTGGGTATTACACATTGGAGCTCTGCTAGAGCCCTAGTCAAATCGCTTGCCTGTGTACATGAGAATTGCTTGTTTCAAATGATAATGAAAACCCTTTAAGGATTAGTTATAATTTTCATACTCATTTGAATTCTTTCAAACATCATAAATAAGCAGCCTTTTTTATGCGCTCATCATTTAACAAATTTTTATGCCCCCGAAGGTGGGCATATAGTGATCGCACTGTCTGTCTGTCAGTCTGTTCGTCCGTCTGAAATTCCGTCACAGTTTGCGTTTAGGATTCGCGTTTAGGTTTCGATAAATGTGGAAAAAAGGGGCATATGTCATCCTATGGTGACAAGCCTTGTTAATCTAGTTTTTGTGTTTTTCTTTGTCATTGCTCATGTCAGTCAAACAGTTTTTTGTGACCAATCACAATCAGTGGGATCATTATCTTATTAGCTACTCTCCAAGCTGTTGTATGTTTGCAAATTTATTTATTTTTCTTATTTGACAGAAACAATGGCAGCTCAGGTGTACATTTTGACTGCGACAGTCAACATTGGTCAGCAAGGTGGAGTTGACCTGCCTGGATGCATGGAGAAAATACAGAAGCTGATGTGCTCGTATACTGGGGCTACAAAATGTGTTCACAAATATAAGGTTGAATATGCTTGAATTTGTTGTGGATTCACAAAGGCGCCCTACATAAAACATTGTTTATAAGGTAGATTTATCTACATTAAGGTCATTGTTTTATTGATGGATCATGGATATGGTGTCCACCTTATGATAAAGAGACCCCTAAGTTGTATTGTCTGTGGACGCATTCTTAAGATCTACCCTAGATTTGACAATATTAAAGTTGTCTCCCCCAGATTCGACAACATTAAAGTAGTCTCCCCTAGATTGGACAATATTAAAGTTGTCTCCCTTAGACTTAACAAAATTTAAGTCTACTCCCCTAGATTCGACAATATTAAAGTTCATAGTTGTCTCCCCCAGACTTAACATTAAAGTCGACTCCCTAGATTTGACAACATTAAAGTGGTCTACCCTAGATTTGACATCATTGAAGTCGTCATAGTGAATGTATATGGTGGCCACTCCGTAATAAAGAGATCTCAACCATTTGGGAGCTTTCTCAAGATCTTGAAACAGACTTTAGAGTGTCTCAAAAAACCATAGGGTTTTGATGAAATCATACTAAAATGAATAGATTGTAAGTCCCAATAAAGAAGAAAATGGTCAAACTTAAAATAAACCATTAAGTACATACATTGAAATGTCAAGTAATGTATTATAGAGATTGGATTTCATTTTATCCTTGTGTGAAAAGCTTACACATACAGGTAACAAGACTCCTGAGCATTAATTCAAGGACATGTATTTGATTTTGTGTACACTGTTTACAAATATAAACACTATTCTCCAACTCAAACTTTTAAGTTTTTGTAAAAAACTAGCTTTGTTTATTTCTTAGTGTGGTGATTGCCACAAGTTCCATTGTTTTCATGAATAGTTGTTCTTCCAACTGTCATAAGCTGGACATTTTACTTTGCTGGATGGCTGAGTATCTTGTGCAGTATTCAAATTTTGAAAAAATCATTATTCAACAGTTAACAAAATAAATAAATATAATGACACTTACCTTACGGGTAATAATGTTTGTAGAACAAATGTAATGTTTTTAACCAGGTTTTCCGAAGGAAAAAACTGGTTATTAGATTGGCGAATGCGGGCGGGCTGGCTGGCGGGCGGGCGGAACAAGCTTGTCCGGGCCATAACTATGTCGTTCATTGTCAGATTTTAAAATCATTTGGCACATTTGTTCACCATCATTGGACGGTGTGTCGCGCAAAATAATTACATCGATATCTCCAAGGTCAAGGTCACATTTTGAGTTCAAAGGTCAAAAATGGCCATAAATGAGCTTGTCCGGNGTGGCTTTAGTGTTGCCGTTTTATAATATTTTTGTTAATGTTTCGAATATATAGATCTGCATTTGAACTTTCATCACCACATACCATTTACAGAATGTTAATGTCACAGTATGTTTAAGTCCTGTAAAATTTTATTTAAATTTAATGTTAGTTTCTTAAAAAACACTCGATTAAATGCATATTTAAGGTCCTAAATATGATATTAATTATGCTTTAGTGAATTGTTTTGAAGCAAAAAGTTATAACTTTGTATACCATGTTTTTGTGTGTTTTTCTTCAGTTACACATAAATGTGCATACATATACAAATGCATAATGCAATTATGTGCTGTTACACATTAGTGAATATAAATACAATAAATTGGTTCTTCTTATTCCTGCTTTATTTAAATCTTTCTAGGATATGGGGAATTTAAGTAAAGCCCATTTGCAATATGGTCAAAGCCTTCGTTAAAATGTGTCAACATCTTAAAATATGCAATTTGAAACCAGTTCCTTTTGTTACTACATGTATAGAACATACTGACATCCAAATGTTCATATCCATACTCGCAAAGAAACAAATAAGCAAATCCTATCCACAGATGTAGACAGCAGTTTGTTTCCCGTTTCTTACAACACTCAGTGACGTAGATAACTGTTATCTACGTTGCTGTCACACTCATTTCTATTTTGTTATTGTGTTTTTGTAGTATCCATAATGAAAAATGAACAAATTAATATTGCAAAATTATGACATGTTAAATGATTTGCTTACAGTATGTACTTCTATATTAATAAAGATATACATTTGGAAATCATAAAGGGATTTTGTTGATTCGTATCACAATAACATTCGTACATGTATGGTTCTGATGTACTTTACAGACATACACATTAAATGTTATGAAATGATATCATCTTCATCTAAATCTGACGGTAATTGCATATCTGTACAACTCTGTATTAACGTTTCATGATTTACGTTGTCATGTTATTATCTAATAACAGTAAAAGTATCGCATTAAGGAGGCAAACATTAATACTAACTAGTAACAAGAATAACATTGTGTTAAGGTCGGGCATGCTTAAGTGGTAACAGCAAAAAAAAACGTCTTGTGATTGCCGTTAACGGATAATTTACTACTAACAGTATTATTATCGTGCTAAGAAGGTCCGCGTTAGATGTAACTATAATATCATTTAGTTTAATAATATACTATCAGAAACATTTAAATAAACGGTAACTTGATAATCAGATAAACATCGCAATCAGTAAGTAATAACATGATTTATTTCGCGAACGCCAACTAGTTTTCGTGATGTTTTTCACGAATCTCACGTGTTTAAGACATGACGTATGTTTTTTAACGGAAAATAGTGTATAAAGTTACCTGAAAACATCAACTCTTAATGTCATGTTTTAATGCCATTTTAGACAAATACCTAAATGTCTTGATTAGCAGAAATTAATAAAGTTTTAATATGTTAATATAGTTTTAGATTGAACATAATAATTATTAAAACTTTAAATAGATACATTTTAGCTTGATAAGTGAAATATATTATGCTATGTTGTATTTTATGTCAGCTTTTATGAGATTGTGATATATAGTCTCCTATAATTCGCTAAGAATGGCCACTTTCATACCTATGCATTTTTGATTGTAAAAAATGTTATGATGAATTGTGGATGAAACTTAAATAAACTATTAAACCTATGTGGTTAACGCGATAATTATCGCGCACTTCATGTGTTATCGTACGGCAGTTCTTTACGAATGCTATGCGCATTTTTAGTTTTTATTTAAAACTGATCTCCTTTAGCGTATTTGGATTTACATGAAAATACTCTTATCTCACCAAACTGTGTACATAGTAAGGCCGTTGAATTAACGACTAAATTTATATCGTCCTTTGCATAGTTTCTCTACATATATTGGAGTTAAAATACGGATGTTTAAATGTACTAAAATACTATGTGAGCAATAAAACACATGTTTTCTTTAGTTTGTATTTAATTATTCAACATATGCATATAGAAACAAATATGTAAAACAATATTTACGATCGTAGGCAGCAGTTAGTTTACACAGTATAGTTTTGAATAACACTAATTGCAATTTTGTTATTGTGTGTTTCTAGTATTCATAATGAAACATGTACAAAGTAATTTAACGAAACCATGATCTTGTTAAATACTTAACCTTAAGTATGTACTGTCTGTATTACTATAAATATACATTAAGGCATAATTAAGTTATATTGATTAGTATCAAAATAACATTTAAACGTGTATGACATTTTCCTATGTTATTTACAAACATACACAATATTATTTGCTGTGAAATGACATGATCTTACGGTTGCCATCTAAACCTGACGGTAACTGCATATCCGTACAATTGTGTGCATGCTAATGTATACGATGCATTCTAATTATTCGCATAATAACCTCGCATATGTAAAAATACTAGAAATAACAATGCATGTACATTATGAAAATGTATAGATATTATTACAAACTTTATCTTATCTGATAGTACGTAAATACATATAGCCCTTCGTTGATAATGATATCAAGTATTTGTTAGTAATCCTCTCATCCGTCGAAAATTAAGGATATCTTTTTTTTTAAGTGAGACACCCTAAGTGGGGAATAGTTTTACTCTCGATTAACAATCTTGTATACAGGATCTTGGCAGGAATGCAATCTTTGCTTTGTCAATTAAATAAGCTGTTTGATAAGAAACAAGGCAACAAGAAAACACGAGCGCTTCTCGAACCGAAGACATCCCGTCCACGAAATAACAGCGAGTATTGCACCCCTGTCTATTAGACAGGTTAATGATGATTAATAACACGACGCTTTTTAAATAAATTCTGTTTTGTGAAAACAGAATATATTCGTCAGTCATGTATTAAAAGAATCATTTTGCTATCTGTAATGGATTGCTATGCTCATACAATATCAACATACCATACATAAAGTATCCAAGCACACGGAAAAGGTGCAAATAAGCGGCATTATACCGTGGAACTAATTCCACGGAGGTCCTGTACATATTCCATGCATCCGGAATGTGGTTTTCCAACTCCAAAATATGTCCCATCATGTTTAGTGTGGTTTCGATATGCCCCCGCTTGCGAACATAAAGCTCCGTTATACAATATGCCTTCAGCTTGGTGAAAGCTATCTGCTTCGAATCTACATCCGTTGATGACATATATTGAAGGTAGTGTAAGAAGGGTTTCGCGTAAACCGCAACATTATTCATCCTTATAATATAATTTACGAAAGCTTTTTTTTCGTTCTCTAGCCCCGCATTCCGCTGTTGTGCCTGCTCTGTACATCTCAAAAACAAGATGACTTGGCACGCAACTTATCTCTTCCGTTGTAAATTTTACGTCAATAAGCATCTTTGAAACATACCTCATGAACATATTTTTCGAAGATGACGTTCCAGTGATAAGCATAGTGTTTGCTCGTACGGTATGAATTGCTTCTGCCATGTTCAATCCATCAGGTCGATCTATAGAGACTTGGATCATATCCGGTGAGATCAAGCCTTCAACGTGCCGAAGAAGAGCTTCTGCTCGCGTGTATTCTTTCGTACAAACGAGCATTGAAGCGTACTTCAAGTAATTCTGGATGTGCGTAGGGCCAAGAGACAAATCGTACATTTTGAAGATGTCCTCGTTTATCGGTCTCTTCATTGAAATACACTTAGAGGCTTTCACTGAGGCAAAAGTGTTATAGAAATATTTTAATACAAAACCCAGTTCTTCAAAATATTCACTTCCGTGTTGTAACGAGGTTTCAATGTTTGCTGCACATTCATCCAGGTGGAGTTCAACCATTTCATTAACCGTGTCTGTAACTTTTTGAATGTGAATAATTGGCGTTTTCAGAAATTTGATAACTAGGCGAGTAATAATTATATTTGAAGCCCTCGAGCTTTCTCTCACTGATACTAGTAATCTCTCCCCGATTTCGTCCATGCGCAAATGTTCGATGCATTTCAGTTGAGATTCAATAATGACTAACAGCACGTCAACAATCTTTGGGTATTCATAGAGTTGAAGTTTATCATAAAACAAATTGACACTTGAAACTGTATAATGTGGACACACTCGACGTTTAAGGAATCTTCGAAGTGTGATTAGACAGTAGAGAACACATTGGACGAGATTATCTTTCGTCCATACATCTTCGGGTAATGTTTGGACAGTGAAAAACAGCGCGGTTTTCATATGAAATGTGCTCAAACGGTCTCCGACTATAGGTTTGAGCAGCTCTTTCCTGATCATTTTTGTAATTACGTATGTCTTCATTTGTACGATGTTAAGATCAAACATTAGCAGCCGTTCAATCATGTTGGTTGACATTCGCCACTGGCTATTTGAGTAATCCCTCTCATAATGCACATGCATTATCACCGCTGATCTGTCCGGATCATAAGTAAATGTGTGACCGATGTTTCCGGGTGCCACAAGGTACACTCCACACTTATTGGCCTTTATTATTGTTTCTAGTTTTGGCCAATGACCAGACTGGTTTTGTGAAGTAAACAAAACTCGGCAGTCATCGGGCATCGATGAACAATATATTGCAAAAACGTAGTCAGTTTCACCATTTAATGTTATTGCCGGACCGTGTTGTTCTTGTTCTACTTTATGCGGGAATAGTTCACAGTCCGACGAAAACGAATTGAATGCAATTTGATTAGAAAACAAAACACGGTTTTGTTGGTCCAATAAATACTGATCACCAACTCTCGCCTTGATGCAGTCATCCATGTTCCCAACGTGTACCGGAACTATGGTATTATCATCATACAGCTTCACAAGTTGTAAACTGCAGCATTGTGGCAACGACATCGCAGTCTTTATGACGAGAAACACCGAGCAGCCTTTTAAGGCGTGGCCGCTATACGAATGTGTACAGGCAATAAATTTGTGTGAACAGTATAGTATATCCGTGTCTGACTTCATACCTAGTGTTGTTGATCCCTCNTATTTTAACAGTAAATTATTTGTTTAAAGCATGGAACGAATCCAAAACGTATTTCGGATTGTGTGCTTGTCATGCATAACACCTTTAGAACAGACACTGGAAGTGTATATCATTGTAACTTTAGTGTTATTAGCATTGGATTTAAGTTGTCATTGAGGTAACCGTGTCGTTTATACTAAATAGTTTTTTTTATGACTCCTGTTAAAGCTTAAATAATGGCATTAATCAATTCTACAGCAATTTCAGCTGCAATCGATATTTTAATTATCCAAATAATGTGCTACGTAAAATTATAATTAATAGTAAAACTTCACAACTGCTTTTCTTCGCGCAGGAATGATTAATAACACAGCGCTTCACAGAATTTTCAAAACTCGCCCTGAGCGTTCATACTGCATAAACGCCCGAAAAATTAGAATCAATCCTTAAATGACCTCTGTAAGGCATTGCAGTGTTATCTACAATTGGACTCTCCTTGATATCTTATGTCAAATAGGGCAGTAACACAGATATTGTCTGTGATAAATATTTCTTTCCAACTGACTTGTGTCTGATATTGATTAATACTTGATACGTTTGGATCGGGTTTCTTATAGCGCGTGGGAAATGTATTGGGTTTTCAAGTTTAAACATATTTAAAATATATTTTTTTCTCTTTGACTAAACAATATTTCCTGGAAGACATAACATCTTTAATTTTGTTTAAAAAATATCAAAAATTGTATTATGCATCCAAACAGCATGCATCGTGCTTTGTTTCCAGCCCAAACGTTTAATTGTCCCTTGTTGATATGTTACTTATATAACAACACTCAGGGCAAGCGATGGTATAAGATTGCCGTATGCAAACCCTGCATAAACCAGCAAGGTTTGTTGTTTCAAAATTTCATTTTAGATTAATACTTCTTCTCTTCGATAAGTTTTCAAAGCAGAAACACTTGCGGAATGGGAATGCTAATCAGCTAATGACCATATGGTCAATAACTAGAATGCACTGTTGATTCTAAGGGCCGATAAGAAATAATTTAGAATACGTCTTCACAAGTTGGTCTCATGGTTATGCCAATAAACATGGAAACCTCAGAGAGTTAACAATCTGTGTACATTTAGGCGACATTTCTGGCAGCTGTTTCCATTTGTTTTACTACAGTCACAATTGTACAGGTAAAATATACATGTGTTTTACATGAAATCTCATGTGTTTGGTGTATTATGTCTTGATATCAGTCAGATAAATAAGATATGTTTCGTATTTCCGTTTCTCTTTATAATTGTGGAAGCACTATTCAATGTACAGCCTCTTATGTATCGTTATGAAACGACACGCACAAACTGTTATCTAGAGATAACGAGTCGCATAGTTGACATTTGTAACGTTTGAGGACCGCTTTACAGTATTATTGAAATACATGTGCATACTATTACTTCATTGAATACGTGCATGTATATTAATTTATAGATATCCAGGAATTTTGAAGTTCATAGAGTTGTGTAACTTAGTGCCGTGTTACAGCCCTACCCCAACTCGCCAGAAAAACTCATAGACATGACTGTTCTGAGCATAGGTATATCATATCCCTACTGCCACGACGCACCTCATGTTGATTTCCCATTTAAATACTTTATATATTTTACAAAAATTATTTTCCCTATACTTTTTTTTACTGTAAACCATATTAAAAAAATAAGTGATTTAAGAAAATAACACTGATCTGCATAAAAAAGAACGAGTCTCAAACTTAAAGTCCTTCCATATCTGGAAGGATTATACTTATGAAAACTGTGTGTACCGATAACCCATATTAAGAAGTAACCACTGCATGGAGTTTCCGATCTTTCAAAGAAGAGATTAATTTGAGATACTTTATCGCGAGATTTTATAGACCGATTGCAATTGATAAATGTACCTGGGTTTATTATGTTGAGAATATATTTTGTATACATAATATACACCAAACAACATGAAATAAGTTCGTCATTGTCATTTCTTTTCAGTTAATTCCATCATATGTTATTGTTGTATATTTAGGAATTTTATGTATACATCTTTGACGAATATGCGAATATGGAAGCAATGAGAAAAAACATATTCGATTGACCGCTCATGGAAACACTGAAGGGAAAAAGGGCAGATGTTGATGGATCGAACGAAAACATGCTTTAAATATGACTCACACCTCGTCATGTGTTAGACTTGAAATCAAATTCCATCAAAATGTGTTTCCAGACATATAGTCCGTCAGCACTGGTAACCATGAATCTTATGTTATATTTAAAACAACAAACACCCGATTTAATTGTGCGTGTTTGTTTCGCAATTATTTTAGTTAACATGGACGAACAAGTTGCAAAAGAAATACGAGGAAAGCCAGCGTCTCCTGGTTCAGGTAAAATCGCAGTGCGCAAGAAATGGGCTTAAAAACGCGCTGAACAGTGTCATGGTAACACAGGTCTATTTGTACGGTTGTACGATGTGCGATCGTATACATGTATGTATGTACTTTGCTATGGTTGATATAAATTGCATCTGTGTACGTGTCCGTTGGTTTTAGACAGAGGAACATTTTACGTTTTACTCCTAATAAGCATTTGTCGCATTATAGGTTACCGCATAATAAATATTTATAACAATATACTCACAAGGTGATGTATAAAATATGTTCTTTATTTGTAAATATTGATGTACTGTTTATTTAAAAATTCCATTCATCTCACAAACACAAAACCCCAACAAATATAAGAGACTTTGCACAACAAAATAATGATATGTTTAAACCGATATGTATGGACATAAACACCATAATTGTATTTATATCCAACTGGGGACATTCAAAGTGAACATCGTTTTTTGAATGTACGCGTTCAGACTACTAGATGTTCAAATGTACTAGTATTGCATAATTTAAGACGCTGTCTAGTAGACCGGAAGTGATAGTGGCGGAGACCGAAGAGAACGCGCATGCGCACAAACGAGTAGTCAGCGGATCACTGCAGCAAATGTTGACAGACATGATGGTAGCACAAGTGAGTTGCATGGTTTTTTAGAGATATTTTATTTTGACAATTAGTCGAGGTATATTTATAGCGATAAGAAAATCAAATCTGGTGGACGAGTATTCACATTGTAATGACATGCCACGTCTATTGAACAAACGTTTTATATAAAACCTTTTCCTTATCGGGTGGATGGATATAACACATAACTATTATGACTATCTTCGTAGTGAAATTTCAAACCACTTCGAGATTCACTGTTTATAATAAATGTTAAGAGTACACAGTTATGAAATAAAAAAATAATAAAAAAAATGCCTTCTTCTTATGAGATATATTCGTGAATGTAACCCTGTGCCAACATGAACTCAACATAAAAGACCATTGTATTTCGTGATTA
>VMBQ01009749.1:8738-29759 GCA_007657795.1 Dreissena rostriformis
TGTGAACACTCTAGAAGTCACATTTTTTGCCCAATCATCATGAAACTTGGTGAAAACATTGGTTTTATTTATATCTCAGATGAGTTCGAAAATGGTCCTGATCAGTCAAAAAACATGGCCGCCGGGGGGGTGGGGCAGTTTTCCTTATATGACTATAGAGAAACCTTGTGAACACTCTAGAAGTCACATTTTTTGCCTAATCATCGTGAAACTTAGTCAAGACATTGGTTTTATTGATATCTCGGACAAGTTGGAAAATGGCTCAGATCGGTGAAAAAAACACACTTTTTAGCTCACCTGATTGCTCAGGTGAGGTTTTAGGATCGGTCTTTGTCCGTCGTCCGTCCGTCCGTCCACATTTGGTTTGTAAACACTCTAGCATTCACATTTCTCAAGCATTCTTTATCAAAGTTGCTGAGAAGCTATATGGCCACAAGATCTCAGTCAAGTTTGATAATGAGCAAAATCGCATAATAAATGCCAGAATTATTGCCCTTAGATTGTCAAAATTTTCATTATATTATACAAAATCCTTGTAAACACTCTAGAGGTCACAATTTTGTTTCAGATTTTATGAATCTTGGTCATAATATTCATTTTTGTAAGCAAAATTTAATGTTTGGTTATGAGGGGTCAAAATATAGGTCACCAGGTCAAATCTTACAGAAACCTCGTAAATACTCCATACGCCAGAGTTTTGGTTCAATAATGATGAAAATTGACCAGGATGTTTGTCTTGACAATATCTAGGCCAAGTTTGACGTTTGGTAATGTGGGGGCAAAATCTAGGTCATGGGGTCTCATCTTACAAAAACCTTTTAAACACACTAGAGGCCATAGTTTTGGTCCAATAATGATGATACTTGACCAGGATCTTTTTCTTGATCATATCTAGGCAAAGTTTGACATTGGGTCATGTGGGGTCAAAATCTTGGTCATGAGGTCCAAATCTTACAAAAACCTTGTAAACACTCAAGTGCCCATTATGTTTGATTCAATAATGATGATACTTTAGGAGGAAGTTTGTTAGGGCAATATTGAGGCAAAGTTTAACATTTGGGTCATGTGGGGTCAAATCTAGGTCACTAGGTCAAAGCTTGAAAAACCTTGTTATTACATGTTCCAAGTCAGGTTCAGGTGAGCAGTCTAGGGCCATCATGGCCCTCTTGTTTATGTTAAGGACGTTTACAATACTAGCTTTGAGTCCTCAAGTATTTCCTTTGTACAGACAAAAGTGAGCGAAAATTATGCGGCAATGTACAACGTCACGCCATAAGCATGGAAAGCGTGCGTGTATTGACTTTTGGATAACAACCTTGAAGCACAGAGAACATTGATTTCGTTTGAAAGTTTCATTGCTATTTTTAGCTCGACTGTTTTCGAAGAAAACCCGAGGTATTGTCATAGCCCTCTCGTCTTCCGCCGTCTGCGTCGTCGTCGTAGTTGTCCGAAAACTTTAACATTGGCCATAACTTTTGCAATATTGAAGATAGCAACTTGATATTTGGCATGCATGTGTATCTCATGGAGCTGTACATTTTGAGTGGTGAAAGGTCAAGGTCATCCTTCAAGGTCAAAGGTCATTTTTTTATTTTTTTTTGTGGTTTTATAGCTCCACTGGCCAGAGGCTAGCGGGGCTTATGTCATGGTCCTGTGTCCATCGTGCGTGCGTGCGTCCGTGCGTGCGTCCGTGCGTGCGTTAACTTTGTCTTTAAACATCTTCTCCTCCTAATCTACTGGTCCAATTCTGATGAAATTTCTCGGGAATGTTCTCGGGGTGAACCTCTTTCAAATTTTTCAAATTTTGCCCCTGGGGTAAAATTTGACCCTGCCCCAGGGGTCACACAATTGAAAATTCGCTTATATAAGGCCTANATAAGTAAATGTTTTAGTCAAGAATGTTTCGTACCCTGATTTCGTACTCATCGTTTTCGCTACTTTATTTTCATAATAATATCGCTCGATACCGATTATCCCCGGTATTTTATTTACTTATTTCGGATTTGTTAGCAGATGGCACGGACATGAACTGCAACTGACGAAATATCTTTGCTAGTTTTCGAAAATCGCCGAAAGTCCGCCATTTTGAAATTTTATGTTAACCAAATTATATATTGATTACATATTTGACGATTAATTGGTTTTCATTCTCTGCAGTCAAACGATATGCACCTATTATTACATGTGCCAAACCCGTCATTTTTTCGGACAGTCGTTTTCGGATACAGGATTTGTCGTCGATCATAATTTATTTCCGACGTTTTTTATAAACAAAAATATAATGACGGATACACATACGGTGATACGGTAGGTCTGGTTTATAATATTTTGCATTGTATTGACAAGAAATAGCAACTAGTTTATTTTTTTTATTTTATATTTTATTTATTTATAATTTAAATTATATTTAATTTCATAGTAAATATTTTAGCTTTTCAATTGTTTATATCTCCCTTTATCTAATTTTACAATAATATTTTAATTTGAACACTAAAGTATAGACTGTAAAATGAGTAGATGAGTTTAAGGAAAAATACAGTGATCAAGAACAGTAAATGTTCACAGGCCTCGACACTAACGGTGTCCCGGGAGCTGGGTGATCCTCCGGGAACCCTAAATTTATAGAACCACTTCGTATTGATTGACCATTTAAATACAGACTGGTTTTCTATATTTTTCTCTTTGTTTCAATTAAAGTGTTTGCAATTTTGAACAATAAACGAAAACCGGGCTGCACCAGAGCATAAAACATCGCTTGACCTTATTGTTATTGAAGCGCACGTGGTAGCTGGCCAATCAGCATTGAGTTTGCTCACACATAATATTGGGTCATTCATGCGCAGACACAATATACTTGGAATACACAGATGATATTGTCTTCCGCCAACAATATAGCGGCCGATGGCAAACGTCGTTTTTAATGATAAACAAATCAAATGAAGCGTAACAATAAATAAATTGTTTCTTAGCTGATCACTCTACACCTTTCTCCCGACTATCGATCTGAATTTAAGGATGATAATTAAATAATTAGTTCTATGTCGATGATGTTACACCTTTCAGCTGATTATCGTTTGAAATTAAAAGGTGATAATAAAGTTGTTTTTTACCCACAAAATATGCTATTGTAAAGCAATATGTCAACCAAATATCATTTTCTGCAGTCAAACAATATGCACATTTTCGGACTGTCATTTTCGGATACATTATTTTTCGTCGACTATAACTTATATCAAAGACATATAGAATACATTTTTATAGGTCTTTGTTTATATTCGAAGTTCTGTATAGAAGAAATATAATAGAATAAAATGCTACGGACGGTGTGGTTTATAATATTTCGAATTGTATTCACTGCTGAATATGATTTAAACATTAAGATGACGATGATGTTGATGAAAGACATGATATCCAAAGTTTACAAAACAAGGCTTATAAGCTATTAATTGGTCTACTTTAAATGGCAACTGAATTGAATATTGGAAATAAAAATGTGTTCTAGTATGCTTCTTGTACTTATTTGCCCTTACGATTGTGCGTCAAAACAGGAGGGAACCCTAGTTTGGGTGAGGGTCACCAAAAGTTGAAAGTAGGGTTCCCTCCGGGAATCCTGTCAAAAAAGTTAGTGTCGAGGCCTGGTTCATAGTCTTCTTTTTTCATTACCTCCCTTTCTTTCATTTCCATATATTTTACTCTTTACAGCATAACTCCAACACTATATAACTAATTGATCATTGAAATATAAATAAATGACACAGGTGCCATGTTTTACAAATATTATTCTACTCTCTAAAACAAATGTTGTCATACCAGCAAACACATATCGGCGGGGATTTGGCACTACTGTGACAAGCTCTTGTTCATAATTATAGAGCCTAGGGCTACTAAATTTGGTTTGTAGTGACATATAATAGTCCTCTTCCAAATTTGTAAACAGGGGTCTCGATTTGCAATTTTTGGGGCCGAAATTCGGCCCCATTCCCCCTGTCAAAAAGTATATATTTTTCCCCCATTTTAGACGAAAATTTCCCATTGAATAAAAAAACACTTTCTTAGTGCTGTGCAAGCCTTCCGCGCACCTGATTTAACTGGTACCTGTTTCTGATTTAATAACAACACGTGGTTTAAAGTACAGCATAAACGAAAATAGCCGAAGGGCCAGGGATTATTCGGGAAACCAAAGCTTATATTTGGATACATTCGGTCTTTTTTTTTCGTCATGTCGCATAATAAAAAATCATATCGGAAGAAAATTACTAAAACCATTTCTAATTCATGCAAGAAAATTGACATGTTATTGAACCAGAAAAGGCTTAGTCATATTCAAAGTACCGGTAATGAAATCAAGGACGAGACGGAACTTATCAAAACAAATGAAAATCAAAAATGTGTCGATAACTCGACGTTGGTTGACCACTTCCGAAAAGTAATGAAAACGACGAGCCACTGTCTGGTACGGAAATTGACAGCCAAAAAATTATCGATTCTTTGATGTCATTACCCCACCCACCATGTAATGAATTGAAATGTTTTTAAGTTTTAAACTGTATTGACTGTAAGAAGATAATACAAACCAATAAATGATGTAAAAGGTATATATTTTGTATTCATATAGTAATTGGTTGAAAATCCCCCTTATTAAATAACAAACGCTAATTTTCCCCCACCTGAGGGTACAGGTACTGTTCCCCAAGACCAGGCAGAGACCCCTGGTTCAAATTATTCCCCTGGGCTCAAATTTGACCCTGCCCCGGGGGTCACAAAACTGAACATATGCTTATATAAAGCCACTTTTGTGCAAACTTTCAAAATCTTCCTGTCCATAACCATTGGGCATAGGGCTACCAAATTTGGTATGTAGTGACATCTTATAGTTCTCTACCAAATTTGTTCAAATTATGGCCCTGGGGCCAAATTCATCCCGTGAAGGCTCTCATTAAAAAGTTGTTCAAGAAAATTTATTCGTCAATAAACATGGCCACAGGAAGTCGTTGAACTTTGCATGTTTATGCGATTTTGCTAATTATTCATTATGTGATGAATAAAGTATTTTCTTCTCAAACTAAAAGTTTATCAAAATATGCTTGGAATAACTGTTTAATTATAAGAGATAAATGCATGCATGTCGAGCGTGAAAGGTAGACCAACATGTAAACTATCCATACTTTTAACCCTTTACAATGTACCAAACGACACATTTTGCACTGCCCCAAATTGCAAGAGATTGTACGAGAAATAATATTGTAAAGGAATATTTATAAATTGGCTGGGTAGGGTAGAAATCATTATGATAAAAGGTGAAATTGCTCATCATGAGCAATTTCTCCTTTTTGAAACTGGAAGTCCTGTTTTCAAAACGAAAGCAAACTCTTCAGAAGGAGTTATGGTCTATTGGAAGGTCGAGAATGGCATTTGGTACTTAATCATCCCATATCTACAAAGAAATTAAATTTTTAAGCTTTTTTTGCTGTTAATATGATAACCCATCAGTTCAAAAGCACGATCGAAAACATTTCTGCATATGCGCGGACCAGTCTTAGACTATGTTCACATAATTAGTTCCAAGGTCACAACAACAACAACAAACCTACATGCATGCATGGGAATCAAGTCTTTTTGCGTCCGTTTGTAGACATTATCTTTACTTTTTGAAGCATGGGAGATGTTTATCAATAAAAAATCTATCAATACATGTAAGCAGATGCACAACTTTTTATTTAATATTTTGGAAATCAATGTTTATACAGACCATTGGGAATTGGATCACGAAGCTGTGGGAAAAAATGTCGATTATGTTGTTTTCTTCTGAATTTAATGTAAACATGAGATAAAACCCTGTCATTTAGTGCCATTTTAGATCAGATGGTGTCTGCTTACAAAGGAATTGAAGTAAGAACATGTGTTATGCATGTTTTTCTTATCAACTGAAAAAAGTCTGGTTTTATTTAAATATGTCAAAAGTGACCATATATCCGGATAAAAACATTTCGGATGACATGTTAATTTCATGTCTTTTTTGAAGTGTTTAAACCAGTTTAATTATATCTTATTGATTTCAAAATCACAACTTCCATGAACATAATTATTTCAAGAAAAGTCATTATATGATACTGCACGGTAAACTCAAACTTGTCCCAAAACTTTAACCTTGGTGAAAGTTTGATAACTTTTGTAATATTGAACATAGCATTTTGATATTTACCATGCATGTGTATCTCATGGAGCTGCTCATTTTGAGTGGTGAAAAGTCAAGGTCATCCTTCATGGTCAAAGGTCAAATATAATTGTATTTTTCTTTCCTAAAACTTTAACCTTCGTTAAAGTTTTACCATAACTTTTTATGCCCCCCCCCCCTTCAAAGAAGAGGGGATATATTGTTTTGCACATGTCGGTCGATCGGTCAGTCGGTCCGTCCACCAGATGGTTTCCGGATGATAACTCAAGACGCTTAGGCCTACGATCATGAAACTTCATAGGTACATTGATCATGACTGGCAGAAGACCCCTATTGATTTTCAGGTTACAAGGTCAAAGGTCAAGGTCACAGTGACTTGAAATAGTAAAATGGTTTCTAGATGATAACTCCAGAATGCTTAGGCCTAGGATCATGAAACTTCATATGTACATTTATCATGACTGGCAGATGGCGAATATTGATTTTCAGGTCACTAGGTCAAATGTCAAGGTCACAGTG
Source organism: Dreissena rostriformis (assembly GCA_007657795.1). Classification (NCBI taxonomy): domain Eukaryota; kingdom Metazoa; phylum Mollusca; class Bivalvia; order Myida; family Dreissenidae; genus Dreissena; species Dreissena rostriformis. The sequence continues at coordinate 15,433 of VMBQ01009749.1, forward strand.
ACTCGAAATAGTAAAATGGTTTCCGGATGATAACTCAAGAATGCTTACTTCTAGGATCATGAAAATTTATTAATTCATTGATCATTACTGGCAAATGACCCCTATTGATTTTCAGGTCACTAGGTCAAAGGTTAAGGTCACAGTGACTGAAAACAGTAAAATGTTTTCCGGATGATAACTCAAGAATGCTTACGCCTAGGATCATGAAACTTCATAGGTACATTTATCATGACTGGCAGATGAGCTCTATTGATTTTCAGGTCACTAGGTCAAAGGTCAAGGTCACAGTGACTCGAAACAGTAAAATGGTTTCAGGATGATTACTCAAAAATGCTTACGCCTAGGATCATGAATCTTCATAGGTACAATGATAATGACTGGCAGATGACCCCTATTGATTTCCAGGTCACTGGGTCAAAGGTCAAGGTCACAGTGACACGAAACAGTAAAATGGTTTTCGGATGATAACTCAAGAATGCTTGAATGCTTACGCCTAGGATCATAAAACTTCATAGGTACATTGATCATGACTGGCAGATGACCCCTATTGATTTTTAGGTCACTAGGTCAAAAGTCAAAGTCACAGTGACAAAAAACGTATTCACTCAATGGCTGCCACTACAACTGACAGCCCATATGGGGGGCATGCATGTTTTACAAACAACCCTTGTTTTAAATGAATTTGTTGTTGCGGATTCTTTTATTGTATGCATTAACTCATTCGTACCTGCAAGAATTCTGCAGCAGATGACATTGAAACAATAATATCAAGCTGCAGTTAACATGTTTTATATGTTGTTTTACAAATCATTATCTGGAAAACATTGTGATAATGGGGGAAATTAGACATAAGCAATTTCTCATATTGTCACAAGGTTTTCAGATATTTTCTGCAGCAAGATAATGTGTAAATGCGTCTTCAGGTACCAAAGAGTTAAGTTTTGCATTTTGCATTCATGTATGTTTTCTTTTCTATTACAGGTGAGAAACATAAGGAAGATCTATTAACCCTTATTGACATTTGAAAAGTTATATTTGTGTTCTTTGTGTTGATTGGATTGTGACTATTTTATGTGATTTGTGACAACTAATTTAACCAGCTCCATTGAAAGAGATTTTGGACTCTTTAAAGAGATATTGTGACTCTTTGCTGGATATATTTTTAACAGAGATATTGTTTAACACATTCTTGTGGAGTGATCTTGGCGGTGAATATAAGTCTAGTTTGAGGGTGTTAACACCATTCCTGTGAATACATGTAACGAAGGTAAGTTCATTTTAACCGCTTTAACAAACAACATAATTTAGACTTCATGTATTGAAAGCATAATTATATGCATACTGATTCTAATGACTTGCAGTTCTCTGATAGATAAGAAAACATTATGTGAAAAGGGGAATGGCTTATTGGAGTTTTTTTTCCTTTTCCCGCACAATATTTTCAAATATATGTTGTTGAGAAATAATAATATAAAAGCGTGGTTTCATTTTTTAGTGGGTTAACCATTTTTTAATGTTTTCAATGTTAATTGATTCATATTAAAAAGCTGTTATTTGCATGCTATTGTCTCCTTCAAACTCGTCACAGGTACAAATGAGTTGAAAACATAATTGAGAAAAAACCACAATCCTTCGCATACACCTTTTCCTTAAGTTCTGCACTCATTGGTAAACCAAATTGTTTTGGCTGGAGATATCAATTCAATAAATGTGTTTTTATGCCCCCGTATATAGTTTTCGCACTGTCATGCGGTCAGTCTGTCACACTTTTCATGTCCGCTCTCTAATTCAAAAAGTTTTCATCTGATCTTCACCGAACTTGGTGAGAAGTTGTTTCTAGACAATACTTAGGTCAAGTTTGAATATGGTTCATGCCGGATCAAACACTAGGTCACGGGGTCACTTAGTGTATTTCAAAGATTTGGCATGGTCTGCTCTCTAATTGAAGTAGTTTTCATGTGATCTTCACCAAATTAGGTCAGAAGTTGTGTTTAAATGATATTTAGGTCAAGTTCAAATATGGGTCATGCTGGGTCAAAAACTAGGTCAGGAGGTCACTTAGTGCATGTCAAGGATTTAGCATGGTGTGTCTGTCACACTTTTCATGTCCGCTCTCTAATTGAAATAGTTTTCATCCGATCTTCACCAAACTTGGATAGAAGTTGTATCTAGACAATATCTAGGCCAAGTTCAAATATGGGTTATGCCGGGTCAAAAACTAGGTCACAGGGTCACTTAGTGCATTTCAAGGATTTAGCATGGTGTCCGCTCTCTTATTGAAGTATTTTTCGTCCGATCTTCACCAAATTTAGTCAGATGTTTTGTCTCAATGATATCTAGGTTAAGTTCAAATATGGGTCATGCCGGGTCAAAAACTAGGTCACGGGGTCATTAAGTGCATTTCAATGATTTAGCATGGTGTCCGCTCTCTAATTCAAATAGTTCTCATCCGATCTTCACCAAACTTGGTCAGAAGTTGTATCTAGAGAATATCTAGGTCAAGTTTGAATATGGGTCATGCCTGGTCAAAAACTAGGTCACAGGGTCACTTAGTTCATTTTAAACATTCAGCATGGTGTCTGCTCTCTATTTCAAGTAGTTTTCATCTGATCTTTCCCAAACTTGGTTACAAGTTTTATCAAGATGATCTCGAGGCCAAGTTCGAACATGGGCCATGCCGAGCCAAAAACTAGGTCACAAAAACATTTACACAGTTATGCTTTTATGTAGTGACAAAGTTACAGTTGGGGACATCCGTGTTGTGTGGACACATTTCTTGTTTAAATATTTATTTCATGTTTTCATTATGATGATGACCAACAATTTGATGCCATATCCTTCAATTTTGAATAAATAAAGTATGTGTTCAGTCTACACTGGACACTTTGCCATTTATTATTTGACAACTGTCAAAGCTAGGTAGTTTCAATGAATTTTTCATCAGGCTTCATAAAAGCATTTGTGGAAACGTTTACCTTGATCCTGGTACTGTATTAATAGTACAGTTTGAGTTCATTCTTTGGCAGTCTTTAGAAAAAATAATGGCAAATTTAGTGACAGTTTAGCAGCTGACTTCAGTGCATTTCTCATTTTGGGATTTTAATAACTCTTTACTTCGTTCTAACAATAATTTGTTAGACTTTTCCAAATTGAATCTTTTATACAAAAAAAAAATGTGTGGAGCTGCTTGCAATAAATCACAAATTCTCCCTAGTCAAGTAATGGTTTGCAACCCAGGGTTCATGGATATATGTGAATTGACGCCATGATATAACTAAAAGATAGTTGAAAACAATGTGAAACACAAACAAACAAAAGCAATATATTGCAGTTTTCTGGAAGAAAGGAATCATTTTTGGAAAAGGAGGAATTGCTCTTTCTTATTTTCATCTTTTCCAAAAATGTTTGCTAAATTGCTCAAGGAGAAATACATTTTAATTAATTCCAAATTATTTATGAAATGTGCTTTCTTTTGCAGTTTCCTTGATGCCTCGCAAGAAGAACTGGAGAGTTTCGCAAGCAAGGAAGGATGTACTCCAGAGGCAGGCTCAAGTCGAGCATTCAGACTCTCAGTTGATAGCCGCTGATTCAGAGGGCGTATCTCATAGATCAGATGGCGGGCTTGCCCACCCACACAAATCATCTGATGCTCAGGGCGTATTTTTGAAATCAGACGGCGTGCTTGCCCGGCCCCATAAGCCGTCTGATGCTTTTGATGTTTTGAGCGTTTCTGAGATGTGTCTGAACTCTTTAATTGATTTGAAAATGAACTTGTCTGATCATTGCAACAAAGAAACAAAAAAAGAGTTCATTGCAGACGAGGAAAATGAGAGTTTTATCCCAGAGGTACCACATCCATCAATCAATACAGTCACGCAAACAGGTGTTGATTTTTTAACTGGATTAGATTGTTCTGAAAGTTATTTAATAAATGGAGATATGGACTCATATGGAGCAAAAAAAAACAGAACTACATGAGCAACACAAATGTTTTAGAAACATTTAAGAAACATACAGTCATCTTTGGATCATTTCATCAGGCCGATCACAATTTTAGTGGTGAGTCTCGAGGAAATCAGTGTGCTGCCAATGCCCTTTGTTCTTTGATTTATGCAAATATTGCACAACTGTCCTCAAAACAAAATTTGGATGATGTTCTTATTGATGGTGATTGTTTGTATAAGACAATTATAACAGGACTGAAAGAGAAGGGAGAGTTCAAAAGTGCCCTCTTGAATTTTGATGAGATACCAACTGTTGTGAACATTTTAAACAAAAGTGTTCATATTGAGAAATGTGAAGTATTATCTGGAGTTTGTATCCAACAAGCTACTTCAGAATTGCCATCATTGCATCAGTCTCTTCAATCAGGATTTCAGAAATCACCATACTTACTTGTGATGATTGGTTCAGTATGTTCTGCTGTATTTAAAAGTGAAAATCTGTATTACTTATTTGACTCACATTCACATAGTCCATCTGGATTGTCAGATATTGATGGAAAGTCAGTGTTAATTTCTTTTAGTTCCTTTACTGATCTGATAACGTTCATGTATGCCTTATACAAAAGTATGCTTATTGACTTAAATGGACACTTTGATTTGTTGCCTGTTACATTTTCTTGTAAACAAATGAATCAAAGTACTAGTATTTCATGTCCTGATGTTGCCGACACATCAACATGTCAAGATTATTCATCTGTAGGATTACAAAGTTATTTCCATGATCAGTTTTCAAAACAGAGAAGGAAACGGGACTTCTGCAAACAGCAAAACATGGAATCTATGGAAACAGTCGCATGCAAAATACAAAAAAGAAATGATTATATGAAAACCTATATGCAATCAAGACGATTAAGTCATCAACGGCAGTTGACAGATAGATTGTTGACAAAAAAGTGTATGACAAAATTAAGGCAGGGGCCTGTAAGACAAGCCAAAGAGCGCTCTTTGACCAAAGAATCAATGAGAAAAGCAAGGCAGAAGCCTGAAAGACCTGAGAAAGAGCGCTCTATGACCAAAGAGTCAATGAGAAAAGCAAAGCAGAAGCCTGAAAGACCAGAGAAAGAGCGCTCTTTGACCAAAGAATCAATGAGAAAAGCAAGGCAGAAGCCTGAAAGACCAGAGAAAGAGCGCACTATGACCAAAGAATCAAAGAGAAAAGCAAGGCAGAAGCCCAAAAGACCAGAGAAAGAGCGCACTATGACCAAAGAATCAATGAGAAAAGCAAGGCAGAAGCCCGAAAGACCAGAGAAAGAGCGCACTATGACAAAAAATTCAATGAGGAAAGCAAGGCAGAAGCCTGAAAGACCAGAGAAAGAGCGGCTTATGATCAAAGAATCAATGAGAAAGGCAAGGCAGGTGCCTGGAAGACCAGAGAAAGAGCGCACTATGACCAAAGAATCAATGAGGAAATGTAGGCTTATTCCCAAATATAGAGATAAAGATAAACAAAAAACCCTGTTATCTATGAAGAATTGTCGAAAAAGTGAATTGTATCGTGTTGGAGAAAGACTGAAAAAACAGTCCAGATGTGTAGATTTAGCTTATAAATCTCGAGAAAAGCTTCATAATACAAATTCTCGGAGAAGCAAAAGAGCGTTGTTAAATGTTCATTTGAAAGAGAAATATAACAGAAAAGCTGGAACACTTGGAAATAACATAAGCAGTTGTATAAACAAATTTAAAAGCATTATTGCTGAAGGTCCTGTTTTTGTCTGCACATGCTATCATCAAACTTGGTTTAAGCATTCTGTAATGAAAACAAACACACTCAATGGGTAAATATCTGCATCGGTAATGAAAGAATTCTTTACATGTCATTTATCATTTGACAATTGTGAATGGGTCTGCAATACTTGTATTAAATATGTAAAAAAGAACAAAGTTCCATGTATGTCTGTCAAGAATAAGAATGCATTCCCGTTAAAACCAAAAGAACTTGAACTGCACCAGCTTGAAGAAAGATTAGTTTCTTTAAGGATTCCATTCATGCAGATCAGAGAGTGTCCAAGAGGAGGCCAATTGTCTATTAAAGGAAATGTTGTAAATGTACCAGTGGATATCCAACCTGTGATACAAAGCTTACCAAGAACTTTTGACAATGATTTAACAATTTCTGTGACGCTGAAGAAAAAATTATGTTACAAAAAATGTGATTTCACTGAAAACGTAAGACCCTTACACGTTATCAGCGCACTGCATTGGTTGATTAGCCATAGTGATATGTATAAAAATTCTGGTTTTGCAATTGATGACGGTTGGGCAAACACGTTAACATCAGATTGCAGTGAGACTGTCAGGGAGTTCCTTGCAACAGAGTTCAATGAAGGAATCGCATCAGGAACTCAAGAAAATGGAGGCTTGAATTATGATTCCGATCATTTTAGTGAAATTGATGAAACTGATAAATATTGTTGTTAATAGTGATACATTGCTTGATTCTGCAGATCCCTCAAATGATAATGTATATACATTTGCACCTGGAGAAGGTCAGACACCTTTGAGATTGTATCAAGATAAGGATGCCGAGTATATGTCATTTCCTACAATATTTGTGGACAGTCAAGAGCAGCAAATAAAGAAAGAGACGTTCCCATACATTACAGTGACATTTGCAAACTTGAACTAAGACATATTGATCGAAGAGTATCATCAAATGTTCCCAATTTATTTTTCAAGTTGAAAAAGGTTCAGTTAAAACAGGTTTCTGATAAGGTTCACCTTGCTCTGAGGAGATGTAAAACAAAGGAAAAGCAATTAACAGCTTCAGAAATGCTTGATAGTAATTGTACAAACAAAATGGTAAGACTGGATGAGGGTTACTATATTTTCCGAAGCTTAAGGAACTCCCCACCATATTTTGATGCTAAAGAAAGAGATGTGTTTGCAATGATAAGGCAACTGGGATTACCAACATGGTTTGTGTCTCTTTCTTCAGCAGATACCCGGTGGCATGATTTACTGAATATACTGTCAAAACTTAACAATGGGAAAACATTATCTCATCATGATATTGAGGCTATGTCTTGGACAGACAAAACTAAACTTGTACAAAAAGACCCAGTTACTTGTGTACAATATTTTGATAATCGTGTTCAACAATTTATCAACAGAGTTCTAAAAAGCCATCATGAACCTCTTGGAAAAATTGCTGACTTCTTTTATCGGGTTGAATTCCAACAGAGAGGATCACCTCATATACATATGCTGGTATGGATTGAGCATGCTCCTCAATACAAGACACATTCAGTCGAAGAAGTGACAACATTTATTGATACATATGTATCTTGTCAAAAAGATGACGATGAAGAACTTGTGAACCTACAGATCCACAAACATTCTAAATCATGTAGGAAACAACAAAAAGCTATTTGCAGATTTGGTTTCCCTATTCCACCCATGAAACAAACTACTATTCTCGAGCCTTTGGATGAGTCATCTGACATGAAACAGCTGAATGACATATTTGGTAAAATTCAGAAAGAATTAGATGAAGTGAAAGACAATATTACCTTTGAAGAGTTCTTATCTCTTGTTGGAGTGAATGAACAGAAATACCTTCAAGCAGTACAAAGTTCTTTGAAATCTCCCAAGGTTTTTCTTAAGAGGAGTGTACAAGAAGCCAGAGTAAATGCATACATGAAACCTATTTTAAATGCATGGGGAGCAAATCATGACTTGCAATTTGTCTTGGATCCTTATGCATGTGCAGTTTACATTGTTTCTTATATAAGCAAAGCTCAAAGAGGTATGAGCACACTGATGGATGAAGCGTGTAAAGAAGACAGGCGGGGAAATATGGAACTCAGACAGCAAGTAAGACACATTGGAAACAAATTCCTGAACAGTGTTGAAGTCAGTGCACAGGAAGCTTGTTATTTGCTTTTACAATTGCCTCTTGCAAAAGCAACAAGGGAAGTTGCATTTATAAATACATCACCACCTACAGATAGGACATTTTTGTTGAAATCAAAGGAAGCTTTAGAAAACCTACCGGGTAGTTCTACAGACATTGAGGCAGACAATATCATTAAAAGATATTCCAAAAGACCAAAGTCTCTTGAAAATTGGTGTCTAGCAGATTATGTTTCCCAACTTGAAATTAAACATACAGATATTAAAAGTACTTGTACTGAATATGATGCTGAAAACTATCATGAGACAGGAGTTGATCTAAATGAACATGATGATACACATTTGCAAGACGTAAACGAAGTCAGTAGAGATACTAATGGCCAGCATTTCCTTAATAACTCACTTCCAGGAGGTAGAATTGAACTCAAAGGTGGTTTTACTATAATTCAAAAAAAAGAAAGAAGGTCATTAGGTATGTGCGCTTTTCAAAAAAAAAATGACAGTGAAATTTCTACAGGGAAAGACTTATGTTGTTTACACCATGGAGAAAAGAAGAATCAGATTTGAAATATAGCTTTGACTCATTTCAAGCAAAATATATGTCTCTTAAACATTTCATAGAGATGAAGGCAAGAGAATATGAAACAAATGCTGAAGCACTAGATGAAGCTTTTGAAATGGCCCAAAATGATTAAAATAATTTTGATAACTTAGCACCTGGAACGGAGCAGATTAATCAAGATGATGTAGAAGCTGGTAATAAAGACAGTGAATGCTTCATATAATTTAACCCAGATAGGCCAGAAACTCAAAGGCAATCTGATATTGCGCAAGATCTTGGGCTTACAGTTGCCTCTGTAGACATTAGTACTCGCAAAAAAACTTTGCCTGATTTAATGTACAGAGAACTTATAAAATCCTTAAATGTCAAACAAAGAGAGTTCTTTACACCTGTTCTTCAGACTGTTAAAATCAATAAGGACAAGCTGCAAGTGTTTTTGTCAGGTGGTGCAGGAGTGGGGAAATCTGTACTAGTAACTGCATTGTTTGAAGCATTACAGCGGTGTTTGACTTGAGACCCTGGCGATGATCCAGAAAACTGTAAAGTTCTCCTGTGTGCTCCAACTGGAAAAACTGCTTTTCACATAAGTGGAGTAACTCTTCATTCTGCATTCAGAATTCCAGCAAGTCAAGGATATAATTGTACCCCATTGAGCAGTGACATCTTAAACACTCTGAGAACTAAATACAGGCATCTTGCAATTGTCATGATAGATGAGGTTTCAATGGTAGGAAACAATATGCTCAAACTGGTTAATGAAAGACTGAAGCAAATTAAAGGTAGTGTTTTACCATTTGGTGGAGTACACATGATTTACATTGGTGACCTTTTCCAGTTGAAACCTGTCATGGATGGTTGGATTTTTGAGAATTTGAAAACAAACTTTGGGCCATTAGCAACAAATCTATGGAAGGATGCTGTTGAAATGCATGAACTTGAAGAGATTATGCGACAGAAAAATGATAAACAATTTGCAGAACTACTTAATAGACTTCGAGAAGGAAAACATACACAATGTGACACAAATGTACTAAAAAGCAGACTCAAAAATACCTCAAATTCTGAATATCCAGAGAAATCTGTGCATTTGTTTAACACAAATGAACGTGTAAATGCTTTTAATGCAAACCTTTACCAGGGTACAAACAGTTCAAAAGTTTCTATCTCTGCCTTTGATCAAGTCATCAGTGATGATTCTCCAGCAGTTAAAGAGCAACTTGTTTCCAGAATACCTAATGATTCAACACACACTGCTGGGTTGTGCAANCTAGATGTAGACGATGGTTTAGTCAATGGATCGTCATGTGTAGTAACAAAGATTGATTACAGACAACAAAATACTACAAGACCAAGTATAATATGGGTTGTGTTCAACAATAATGAGATTGGTTCAATGTGGCGTGCCAAGTATCATCATTTAGATGATAGATCTGTAGATCCATCTTGGACTCCTATATTTGACTGCAAAAGAAGCTTTCTGTGCCTTAGAAAGATATTTATGAGGGTACAATACCATTAAGACAGTCAACAGCGAAACAGTTCACAAGTCGCAAGGAGACACACTAAGTGAAGTTGTCATTGGCATGACTGGAAATCGAGTGTTCCCTCATGCACATTATGTTGCTATAAGTAGAGCAAAAACTCTAAAAGTGCTGCATATTTTAGAACTTAATGAAACTAAAATTTCAGTTTCAGAAAAAGTTAAAAAAGAAATGGCTCATTTGCGAGAAAACAAAACAATGAAGCTGTGCTACACACCTTTACTGCTTGAATCAAACACATTTAACTTGTTTGTTCCAAAACATCCGGTTTCTTAGAAGTCATAAGGATGAGTTCTTCGCTGATCCAAATGTACAAGCATCATCTATACTATGCTTAGTAGAAACATGGCTCACACATTCTGATTCGGAAGACAATTATCAGCAAACAGGCTATCAGATGTTCAGAGCAGATGGTTTACAAGTTGGTAATACCCGTCCTCACAGAGGTGTTCTTGTGTATGTGAAAGATGACATTTTAGTGACAAACTCTTATTCTGTTACCACAAAAGACATAGAAATGGTCGTCACAACCGTTCTGTTAAACAAACAAAGTACCAATGTTGTTGCCCTATATAACTCACCAACTTCTTCAGTAAAACACCTCAAAACAGTTCTATATACGAATCTTGCACACAAGCAGGAAGAATGTCTCGTAATACAAGGTGATCTAAATATAAACTTGTACACACATGAAGATATGTCAAACTATATGCTAAACACATTTGGCTGCAAACAGCTAGTGTAAAAACCTTCACATTCATCTGGATCATTGATAGATCACGTTTATACAAACGAGAAACTTGGTTGTTCTAATGTTATAGATATAGTGTTTGGTCAGACCATTGTATGGTATATGCTGCATTTCCTTATNAAACTTTAAAAATCTTCTTGTCCATAACCATTGGGCCAAGGGCTATGTTAAACTAGCCAAACCGAAACTGCAATATTAAAATTGAAGATAGAATTAAGGACTTGCTGTACTTTTTGCTTTTTTTATCTATTGTACAGGTCAATTTGTTATCTCCCTTTTCATATGATACACATTTACTTTTCGTGGAAATTATGTCCTCTGTCCAATGTGCATTCACCCATGCAGTCTGATGCAATAGTTGTCNATAGAGCCTAGGGCTACTAAATTTGGTATGTAGTGATATCTAATAGTCCTCTACCGAATTTGTTCAAATTATTCCCCTGGGTTGAAATTTGACCCGGCCCTGGGGGTCACAAAACTGAACATATAATGTTTACCAGTGGAGATTACTGCGGCCGTTTGGCTGTGACCAACAACAACATCAACATCTTGTAAACATGAGATAAAACCCTGTCATTTAGTGCCATATTGATAAAATGTTTAATTGCACTGTGTTATGAAATGTGTGTTAATTACTTTGATATTAAATTCTTCTGTATTTTATAATATTACAGGTTTTGCTCAGTTTGTAAACTTGTTGTTCTTGTCTTTGTACAGGTCCTCGTGTCATTAGACTATATTGGTCTACGTCGTGAATAAATGGATTAAATTCATCAATGGACTTTGTGTGCCATGTGTCCCCACCCCACACCCACTATATATCTCAACGGGGGTTTTTAAATTTGAAAAGATAAAATGGTTGAAAATTCAAACAATATGATTTTGTTTTTTTTGAGTGTCATTATTTTATGATTTATAAACTGATTGCAAACAATATTTGTTCAAGATAAACTTAACAACATTGAAATAAGTGATTTTAATATTCAATAGCAAAAAAAGTAAGAAAAATCCAACTTAAAAACGATTTATCTATTAAAAGTATATTCTTCCTATGTCGTAAACAATCCCCTTGTTTATAACATGACTGCCGCAAAGTCTATTACTAGCATCCTATCAGAGAATAGATCAGATACCTTATTTCAATATATGACAATCCTAGTATTTTTCAAAAACAAACATGACAGGAAACCAACATCAGATGGAAAAAATAAAGGAAAGTTAGGTCAAGCTAATTGTTTGTCATGCTATCTCTTTAAACCTCACGCCATATGCAAGTAGTGTTGCCATGATCACAACATCTTGATGAATTATAATTCAATTTTTTGTCTCATAAACATTTACTTTTTAACAAACAACCTCTACAAAGTTATCATTCCTACTGCCTTTCGGCACCTCATGAACCTGAAAAACTCGTTACTTTATTTTTCCTCAGGCAAATATCTTCTTTGTACAATAAACAATTTCTTATCCACGTTAACAATCCTGCTACACTCACTTATGCCTAAAGAATGAAGTAAAGTTCAGGTGATCTACGTCCTTAGGTATTTTGCATATGTCATCAACTATATAAATAACAGAAACTTTGAAACCTACAAACACTTTTTGGAATTTTGGAAAAAGATTCATGATTGAATGAAGGAACTTTATTTAATCTTGTAGAACATGCGTAGATTTGATCTGCAGCATCTAAAAATGTATGAAATAGAACGGCAATATCTTTTGGAGAGATAAATGTTCCTACGTTATAAGCAAATGACCTGTGCAACAAATCCCGGGCTTTTTAGTCTGTTTAGTTAACACCGTAGTAACGTTTTCCATATATAAAAATGCTCGCCCTTCCAACTTTAAGCGCCCAGTGGGACGAGGGATGAAAAGAGAAAGTCACTTGCTTGGGTACATTTCAACCCATGCGCATTGCACGCTTTTTTCGCANGTGATATTACTTTACATAAGAAAATTACATCAGATTTTATTTACCCCACTTTGCGTGTGCATGCTTTAAGCCAAACAAAAACTTCCATCCAAACTCTTCATAGTCTGGGGCTCTAAAACTAAAAAAATTACGATGGATCATATCATACATGGTATTATTTTAAAGCGCAGATTGAGTTTTATGGTTGCCCATATTTTCATTGTAAAATTACTTTTAATAAAGAAACAATGCAAGTTTTAATTTACCAAGTTTGTTCACATAATTGCTTTCGGCCATTTTTGGTTAATACCGCTGAATAAACCTTCAAAAAAAGTGCTTCAGCGTTATAAGTTTATGAATATTTAATTAATTGATAATTTAATATCTAATTTAATTTATAAATGTAGTTTGAATACACGGCTTATTTAATTTAATACAATAAAAAAGAATTTTATTTTAATAAGGTGATCAACGAATGTTAATTCTAAGAATTTTATTTGAATAAAGTGCTTGTTAACTTAATATAGAATAGATGTCTGTTGAAGGTAATATAACACGATGTCTTAGCTGAATTGATAACTATTATTTTACTATTATATTATCTTTTTCGAATTTTCAGATCATCATAAAGCTGTTGAAGCATCCAAACTGCGGTGACATATGCAGGCTGCCATGGATGTGTCCATCAACAAGAACAACAAGAACAAATTAAATATGCTGTTATTCAATAAACTTTTTAAATGTGCTGTTACTAAATGAACTTATTAAATGTGCTGTTATTAAATCAACTTATTAAACATACTGTAAAATGTTTAGTTGTTTGCATAATTTTTAACATAATCGTGTTTGGTACATACACAACTGACTTTGTATTGTCCTCCACAAAGTCACTACATGTATCACAATTTTCATCGCAATCGGTAAAATCCCCAATAAGTAAATCCAGATTTAAATCCTCGTCATCCCATGACACAAAATATGTCTTAGACATATTGAAAACACAAACAAAAGCGACTTTATAACTATATCAAGATGCTAAATTATTAAGTAAATATCGGAAAATTATTATATGGGTCTGAAGATTTCTATACATAATACATGTACCCTAGGTGGTTAAGTTATAATTGGTACAATCGTGCTTGGAATTAAGCCGCAATTAAGAGTTCAAAGAACACAAACATTCAATTCTAGTCGACCAAGAATAGATGCCCCCCAAAATAAGAAAATGTTGTTCACAACTTTATTTAAATTATATCACAGGTAAATGGCTCTTTGATAAGAAAATTACAACAATGCAATTAAAATGAAAAAAACAAACATCGAATTAATACAACCTTTTATTAATTGCTTGTCATAAGATTCTGAAATTTAAATACTTTACCGTATTTCAAAGGCATTCTTTAAAAACCGGTTTTATCAAACTGGAGCCGGATATAATTGCTAAATAAAACGATTCGGCATGTGATTTATTTTAATCGACACATCAAAGTTGTGTGATGATACCGCAAACATTCTCATTAAAATAATACGTAACAGTTTATTTGTTTCAAATTACAATTAAATTACAATTACAAACTGGAACGCGAAAGCGTGTTTCAGAAATGTTAATAAGCGTGTTAACTCCCGTGGCAACCGATAAACAGAAGCGCGCTTAGACTTATCTCACTTATCTCACCGAAACCCCGCGATGTCCGAGACTTGGACG
>VMBQ01009750.1:0-17303 GCA_007657795.1 Dreissena rostriformis
ATCCTTTGACTGATTCCACATCAACATTTCTGTAAATAATAATTTAACATAAAAAAGTTTCAGTCCAAAAAATGTAATCCTACTAATGTATCTTAAAATAATTTGGAATAACACAAAACTGACAGTCATAGTTGAAAATCTTATGGTAGGTAATCATCAGGATACACTAAACTTTAGCATGTTCAAGGTTCTTTATTTATTGAGATATGTAATGAAATCTTTGTCTTAAATGGATTCCCTTCACATCCAAATTCTTAATTAAAACTTCTTAATAAAATTAACGTAACATTAAAACTAAAAAAAAATGTTAATTGTTGTACTTTTGGAGTGTTCTGATGCAAAAGTTTTAGTAAAACTAAAGTTACAAAGAATCATTTAAATGGGTAAGAATTATAACAGTCACTATATGCAAAACATAAGTTCTTACAAGCAGTTGAAAAATCTGTTGCCAAAGTGATCATCACTTCTTTCACCCGGCAGGATGCATCTGTGCAAGTAGTCGGGTCCTTTCCATGATGATTCATATAATTCATGAAGTATTTTTTCACCTAAAACACAAACTGCTTTAATAACAAATATCCATAGTTAAATTTAAACATGGTATTAAATTACACAAAATGACTGTTGCTTACTTGATCATGCATGCTTTTATGAAAAAAGTATATTGTTTAACTTAAATAATTAGATAGAATTTCATTTTTTTAGCATAATTGTAGTATATTAACCCGAAATATTAAATATAAAAATCATCCTTTTCACAAAATATTTTTTAAATCAGTAAATATGTCTTACCAAAGCAGAATTAAACTGTTATTGAATTTAATTTATTATTGTCCAAATTACAACACAGAAAGTAAATAATAGCTTATCTTAAGACGATTTTGTCAATTGTTTATTCTTATCTCAACTGAAGCACTGTAAAATATGAAATAGAAATTTAAACATTACTTAAAAGTTTAACAGATGTTAATGACTTTTTTTTTATTCATATAACATGTAAGTTTTGACAAAAATAGCTCAAACTTACACGTATCTTTAATAATATTATAATCTGACATATAAACAAAGTAAGTATTAAACCTTTAATGCCATACCATCTCCTTTTAAAACAATAACACACCTTAAAATTTAGCCAGTATTAAAATTAATTTACTTTCCAAAACAAAACATTTGCTGTCAATGTTAAAGGGACTTGTTCACACTTTATCAAAATGAGAATGTTTCAACTTTTTGTCACAGATTCAAGAAATAAATGAACAATATACATCAGTGTGCAAAATAACACTAATGCCGCAGTGTTATACTGAAAATACACTTTCGTTTATGAAAAATCATCGTTAGAAATTGATAAAATTATAAAGCGTCTCAGACGCGAAATGATTTAAAAAATTTGATTTCTTGTGTCATCGTTATATTTTGTAACAACACGTGGATGGTTTTACAAAGTATAAAATAAATGGCAACCCATGTGAAGACAGTTGGTCAGGTCCGCACATAATGTAGTCGTAAAGACTCAATGACGACCCGAACATAAACTCTGAATTACACAAACACACACGTGAAGACGGATTGCTGAGCGGTTTCGGCGCTTGGATTTTACTCCATGGGTCAGTGGTTCGAGCCCTGGTGTGGTTAACTTTTTTTTCTCTTTGTTTTCTTTTTCTAGTTTAATTCTTGTTTTTTTATTGGAGCTTTTTAGTTCTGATGTTTATATTTATCAATTTAAAGCATTAAACGACAAACTTCAAAACATGCCAAAATCGGTGAACAAGTCCCTATTATAGGACCTGTTCACGTTTTGGTAAATTGACAATAATGTATAATGTATAAATAGTACACCTGAGCGTACTATATCTGTACGGACAGCCGAGTGGTTGGTGCTAGACTTTCACTCCAGGTGTCATTGGTTCGAGCCCAGGTGTAGATAACATTTTTTCTTTCTTTGATTTTATTATTGGTTTATACTGGAGCTATTAAGTTCCGATGTTTACATTTATCAATAAAAAGCATTTAATGACAAACTTCAAAACATGCCAAAATCTGTGAACAACTCCCTTTAAAAAAGGCGATTTTTATCATGGTGTCATGTGTATTTCATCATCTTACCTGATGCGGAATACCATATCCTTAATAAGGAAATCCTCCATGTCAATCAATAACAGTTTGTTCCATTGTAAATCAGGGTAAATCTATACAACTTTGACAGTTACTTTCAACATCGTATTGCTACTCTACGCTTAGTCTTATTTATAAGACGTTGCCAAGAATTTAGAGATACTTTTTATACGGGCTAAATTCTTTGGAACGTCTTATCGGCGAACGACCAATTATGTGGTGGATACCAGAAAGTTTAAATTTTCATCAATATGCTTAAAATTGCAAAATAACATTACCAACTCATAAAGTTTTAGTTAAGAAGTCCATTTTTACCTCAAATATCGTGGAATTGAAGTTAAAAGGCATAATTTGTTTCAGTTAAACTTCTGCTTAAATCGCAATACAATCACTGACCTCTCGCCATGTTATGAAATATTTAAATATCAACCAATCAGAAGAAGGCATTACGGTGTAATAGGCTGCGTTATCGATTANAGACTGGTTTTACGTTAGTAAGATTCGTAAGAATTCTTAAGTCAGCGAACGTGTTTATGAAACGTTCGTAGGAATTGGCGTAAGAACGTTCGTACGTAAAAATCGCAGAATTGTTACGAAAAACTTAAGAATTGTTTATGAAACGGGGCCATTATGCTGTAAGAGTCTACGGAATGTTCGTTCCAAAAACATTTATAAAAAAATGCAGGCCAATGTCAATTGAACGTTGTCCAAAACGTAAATCCTATTTTGCTGTTGAAACTTCCATAGTAAAATTTAAAACAACTCATATTGTGGACTGTGCATATATTTCGTGTGTTAATGGAAACTGTTGTAAAACACCAATACTAATGCCTATTTTCCAAACAATAACTGCTTGCTTTATGATTCGGCATGTAAATGTTAAATTAGACTGACAATCTTAAATACCTGAGTAAATTGACGGTCATGAACGTCTTGCCCATCTACATAGCACAGACACACTCGCGTTTTTTAACCCTTTGGTCACAGCTTTCTCCTGTTGTGATGTACGGTAAACAATAAACCTGTCTGTTGGAAATTCAATGAATGCAGTGCCTTGAACTTCAAAGTCAGCTGCAAACAAATTATATATTGCTTCTAGATGATCTTGTATCCTTCACTGCACAAATCCTGAAGTAATAATCATGTCGTATAGGTTAATTGTTTGGTGTAATTGCTTAAATGAACTTCTTTCTTGATAATTTTAAGTCCAAATAAGAAATTACCATACATTTATTCTTACTTAATAACACCATAAAAGAAAACATAAAGTATTAGATAACATGAAAACAACATATCCAAAATTGATTAATACATGTGACATATTGGTATCAGCATAACAAACAATTCAGATAAAATAGTAAGCGATTAGTAGATACTCCTTTAATTTACTATCCTGAAATACTTGTATTCCTTTTAAGCGAGCATCATTTAATGAATGGTACATCAATCTATGTACACTATATAATAGTTCATTTCACAGCGACATTTACAGATCTTTATAAAAGGGAAAGGTTTGGGTGAACAGTGCGGAACGGTATTTTCCAAAATGACACCCTAGTTATGCTTAAAAATGGCAAATATCTGTTAGTACTGCTTATGTTTTGATCTTGGGTCTTGGATCTTGGGAATATCCCAGAAAGGGGATCGAACCTAGGACTTATTGATTACTTTGCGGACACCATATCCACTATGCCACCGTGATCTCTCTATACAGTTCGTCTTTGCCATTAATATAATGTGTACTGCGTCATGATGTATGTATATCTTACGATCTTAACATATACGTGTAGGCAACTAATTGACAAGTATTCAAGTAGTACAAAAACAAGTGTGTTTTGTCTTAGCTCATTTACATATGAATGCATATTTCAAATCAATGTGCAGGATAAGAATAATAGTCTCAAGTTTACAATTCAACACAGCTTTTTAAATAAAAAAATAATTAACTAAATGCAAAATAAATCACAAAACTACACATCACTTGATTGCATCATTCAGTTCTAGGACGCGAGTGTCTGGGCATTTGAAACGCAGTTGAATTAAACTATGACGTTTGTGTGTGTGTTTTGTATTTATTGTAATAATAAAATGTGAATACAAGTGTTAGAATATATGGCTCTAATAAAACCGATGAGAATGCAGTTTAAATTTCTTTGATGATGTAGAATGTACTTGAATAAGGCAATTTTATGCATTAAGTGTTTTGTGGACGGTTTGAGCACAGTGTCAGTAACCTTAACGAATGTTACATCACATGATATTCGCGCATTTTGTGTTTGCTTTTAAAAGGAAACTGACGTAAATTTAACAGGATAATGTTTTTTATGAATAAGTCGTTCCTTTGTTAGTAAATCTAACCCGGTATTTTTGCGGGTCGGCTATTCTAGCGGTATTTCATAAGCGTCCCTGTCTTTTGCTTACAAACACACCTGCGCGATCTACTCGTCAAAACATCCATCGCTGCGACTATGCATAGATTCCTTTTTAGTAAATATTCGAAAACATCATTTGAGGCCAAAACCTGTTAAACATCTATACTGAAATGAAATTTCACGTTCAATTTCTTGACGTTTTGAGTTCGTCTGGTTGCAGATGCTTAGGTCAGACACTATAATATTATGAAATGTTGGGGTGTTAAACACCCTGTGGTCTTGGACGCCAGAAAAAACAACAGTTGTGCATCGACCTTGAAGAAATTTACCAGATCAGCCAAGATCGTTGGTAATCACAACACCGAGATAAATGTTGCTTCACTACGCCAACAACAAGAACAAAGATACTTCAAAGTTCAAATAGTGGTTGAAAAACCTACGGCCGCACCGAAACTTTATGCGAAACAGCAGTAAAAACAACCGTTGACATCTGGAATGTCAGCAAAACAAGTGCAGCCACTAACAATTGGTGATTCATTGTCAGAGTCAACACTTAGATGTGACACGGATAGAGATGACTTTTGCTGTATTTGCAAGAAAATCAGTCCGCCTGAGTTGATGAAGGAAGTTTAAGTTGTGTTTCTAAAACGAGGTGAATGTAGTGTATGTTCACGTAGGGTTTATCTTGGATACTGTACTGATGTGCTCATTATTAGGCGACATACCTTTTTCAGGTCTCCCCATCGCGCAGATGAATGAATGAAATTTGAACATGATACTGCGTGTGCATTCTGACAGTTAAAAGCATACAGTGCTTGAAAATATATGTGATATTTATTTAACATGTATCTTAAATTATTTTTTAACGTTTATAAAAGCTATTTAATGTTGCTTTTTTAGAAATGTCCGATCTTGGTTTATTTATGTTTGATCTTATATGAATGCTATCTAACCTAATTGCCGCGGAAATACCCAATAGGCGTTGTTTTGGTTGTTACTTCGGTTAAAATGGAAGGATTTCCGTTATAAAAAAGGTAATTATGAAATACGGTAAGGTCAAATATGATTGTCTATTAAAAAAAATATCTGATATATAAACATGGTGTTTAGACGAAAATGATTCCTTTAGTACCGCGAGAATACCGGGTTTCAAACTAGATCGAAGAGTCTATCCACAAAGAATCACCTGAATAACTGTTTTAAAATGGTAAAGGAGTATGGTAATGAACAAATAAAAAAGGTATGTCGTGTGCAGGTTTTCAACTCATCATGGAAGTAAAAACAACGTGACAAAAATATACATTATGATGTTAATAAATTCAAAAACGTTGGAGAGTAGGACAAGCGCCAGCGGAGTTTTGACGTGTATATACCAGTTAGCAAAACGTGTGTCAAACGAGCTTCGTTTTTTTTATTTTTAAAAAGAATGGCTTATAGACTAAAATTAACAATCTAAGAACAATTTGTTTCAGTTTCTTAGAAAAACGTAAAGTTTATGTTTATTTACTGATACTATTTATTTAATATTTTTCGATGGGACTATATTATACGACATATTTAAACTGACCCTAATCAATTTAAGAACACAATTAAGAAAAACGACGAGGACAGCATGAATACATTTGATTCCGTCTAAGCGATTAACAGGTGTTTTTAGAAACCTCGCAGTGCGATGGCATAATCCTTATAGTGGATCAGCATATGTTGCGTATACCTAAAGTGATGGATTCGATTCGTCTTTTCTATAATATTTTTGTTTTTAGAAAACGTAATGATTTTTTATGAACTTTATTTAAATCGTAAATGTATTATTATGTTTTACTTTATTATAATTCGTATCTAATATGCATGCGAAAGCAATTCATGTTACACACTTACTGTTTCGCATTTTAATTCATTTATGATCACAGTGGTGCAACTCTGGCAAGTAGTATCGGTATACGAACGTTCATCAAATGATGCAGAGTTGGTGTCTACGTACACATACATCTGCCCAAAATATACACTCCGTTTACAAATAAATTTATATTGAACAGGAACACAATAATATATATTAAAAAACTCGAGCCGCGAACCAGACAACCATGTGATGTTGGCTTTGCATTTCTACCACAAGGCTATCGAGTTAATGGGTTATGACCGCAGTATACGAGCAGATGTACAGGTCTCGCCAATCATCCGTTTCAATCATGATCATCAACGAAATATTCACGAGAGCCAGGTTAAATCTGTCTTATAATAAAAGACACGACACACATATAATATGAAACAAACACATATGCATAAATGAAACTGGGTCACCGCCTTAAAAGGTCGATGGAAGAATCGGGGCCGGGGTAAAAACTTGTTTAAAGCAGCACCAATCCTCACACTAGGACCAGAACTATTCAGAAAATATCTAGGTGTAAATAAAAATTAACTAAATAATATCACAATTCAAATCAAATATTAAGAACGTTAAAGACATTTCAAGTTAATTACCATTTGACTACTGAATGGCTGGTTAAAACTAAAGCAAGAACCCGTAAAAAAGACGTCAAAACTGATAAATCGATGTACTAGTAATTGCTACAACATGGCACTCGAACAGATTTTATTTTTTGCATAATGCCTGATTCTACACACACCTCATTTTGTTCAAACCATTATGTACCACAAGCATTAAAAATGATGACATCAATAGAAGAAAAACATATTCGTAATGCAATACGAAGCTAACACAACTTTCCTAGACTATGGTGTGTAGTACATGTTTACATTACATTATATTGCAACGATCAATGGTGGCATGCAATGCCACGATTAGTGTCTGACTTATGTATGACACGTGCATATTAAGGATTCAATAATGCTAGTGCATGTTAACAATATGGAACACGTATATTATATGATTATATCATTATAATGACCAACAAGTACAACCTCCGCGCAGATATTCAACTGGTGCCGAGAATAGTTCGCATTTGTTTTCAATTATTCTTTAATTGAATGATAAAAAACAAACCATCTGTGGAATATTGAAGATTTAATTATTTGTAAGAATTATTTGCTAATTTCTGAATAGGTTAAATTAAAAGTAAGTTAATAGAAGAGCATAAAAAGCATATCACCTATGACTGACATGAACATCACTCCTATCGTTTGAATGTACTTGGTATATAATTAAACTGCGTTTTCAGTCAATAGTACTTGTTCAATGGCCTGAAAAACAGTATATATGTCTCAACATAACTCAACAAGTGCATAGTCGAATGAATGTAACAAGATAAGATTATTATCATACTAAAAACATAGCAATATACACATCTAGAAGCAAACATGCAAAAACTAACATCAAGTATAACATAGTTTTTAATCAGAGCTTGTGTTAATGAACCAATTTTTGGGATAAAGGGTCATCTTACAGCAGCGTTTCAATATTTCCAGGGTACCAAAGTTCCTTTTTTTGTCACCAACGAATTGATCTTTCATATTTTCAGCATGAAAATTCACAAGGGTAATAAATGTGTTATTATGAGAGCAGGAGTTGCGATTCGTATGCGCTTCACTTGTCATCATTGAGATATATCTACTTATAAAAAAAAGTCAAGTTGATTTCTAATATAGTCCCTTACAGACAGACTCTAAATGTAATAAATTAACAAAGGGTTATACCTCTAAAACATTGAAGCAAGAGTTATGGTTCTCTTGAATTAAATTTTAATAATTAAAAATGCTCGAGATAAAATTTAAGTATATAAAGAAACAAACGATATGATTTTATTAAATGTCTAAATTGAAAAAAGGGGCTCAACTTTTGTACTTTTTAACGTAGGATAAAAACACTTAGAATAATTAGAAACCAATGCCTGCAAGTTTGAATGTTGTTCGTCGAAAAGTGTAGGGGAACGCCTCTAAACATGTGTTGGCCTTCGGGGGGACACACACACAGACATCCAAGGCTATTCCTGTATACACTAGTTGACTACGAGCCGGGTAATATAATTAATTCATTATCATATACACATGCAATTCATTTGATATCAGTTAAGTTGTGAGATCATTGCAAGAAGTCCCGTGTACAACAGGAAAAGACAATAAAAGATTATGAGCAATGATTCAGCCATTAAAACGACCATTGAAGAGTTTGCAGAGATTTTTAAAACAATAAAACATATTTGTCAAAAAGTTTAGTACGTTTGAATGTCAACATACAAATTGTCTTAACATATTTAGTGCACACAGACAATGCTGTTATCTGAATAATTCCCAATTTAATAAAAAAAAGCACATTATGGATATGAAAAATGTACAACCATTCAAATATGTACATATGTAACGATATAAGTGATTAAGTACACTGTCACAATTCACGTGTATAACTTACTACATATACAAAACATATCGGCCAACAGGGCAAGCAGGTCAGCTATTCAAGTTTGTTTTATAAACAAGGTTGTATTTCTGAAAAATTTAATCGATCTTCATACCTCGAAAAATATTGAATATATTTACTGACGTCACACTTTAAACGTATGGTTCTGTATTAATAAATTGTAAGTTGTGTAATGCTAAAACAAACGTAAAATTCATAATAAGCTAAAACAAACGTATGTGATCACAAATTGATATCATGTATACATAGTTATACAATTATGTAAAAATAAACAAGTTATTTTCTGCAAAGATTTTAATTTAAATGTTATAAAAACTTATCTCACTAATTGTTATTAAACACATGTTAGGCATTTCCTAAATATTGGATTAAAATGATATCAAACATTACACACAAGCTCACAAATGCATGTATGCATTTTGGTACATGATTCAGCTGTACAATTCAGATTCTTCTATGTAGGCCCAAATTGCACACCAGACTTATCCGTCAACAACCGCAATCCAGGCTTTAACTTAAATGATAATGTTTGGTCCGAACCTTGCCCTCCAATTCTCAATTTTAATTCACCACAATGTATCATTGATACAGCGGTTGTGCGTGCTTCATCGCCATGGTTCAACAAACGCACATTATCTACCAAACGAGTTTTGCAAACAATTGAACCGCTATCACCCGGATATGCAAACTGTCCGGTATTACCATCTGACCCAGGCAATTCATCTATCATTATCAGGTAGCTATCAGGGGCTGGCAGTTGTTCAGCAGCAGCAAGTAGGGCAGGTGGTGGTAACTCAATGTCCGCTGATACAATTATTCCACGGGTCAGATGTGATCTTCCGCCATATTTGTAGACATTGTTATATAATATGTTGTTATCGCTTTCGTCCGAATCATGTTCATCCCAAATACTCCAAGGTGTTTGTAATCCGCTCTCATCTTTCAAATGTGGTTCGCACTGTTGTTCAACATGAGGTTTTATTGCCAGTGCTGCAATGTCAATGAGACTATATGGCGTTTCACCAAAACAGACTGTTAGATCCGGAGAACTGTTTGCAAACAATCTGAAGTCATCACCTCTTTCTCTGACGAAAACATCGAGGTCATTGTCTGGATGACTCACAACATGGGCGCAGGTTATCGCGTAGATATTGTCATCAGAATCCTTGACAAACGACCCGAGTGTACCATATCGAAAATCTGCTGCGGATCCTGGTGACCTTATGACGTCTCCGTTTTCAAACTGTTGATTCGCCAGTGCAACGGGTGGTTTCATTACCTTCTCAATCGAATACTCGAAGTGAGAGTTATGCCTTTTCTTTATTGAATCTATTTCACTATGAACATATTCCTCACTCTTTTTGTCGGCTTCTTGGTGCAAATAAACAGTGAACTCGTTGTACACTGTTCCAATACAATACACGCCCTTAACACTGAAATAAAAGACAAAGCGTGACAAAGACAAAGCATGACACAGAAAAAGATGAATCATCATCATCATCGTCGTCGTCGTCGCCGCCGTCGTCGTCGTCGTCAACCCCGTCGTCGTCGTCGTCATCATCACCATCATCATCATTCTTCTCCGTCTTATTATTAGTAGTATTAGTATAAGTATTATAACATTTAATGATTGATTATTGACTTCATTGACTTCATTAAATAAGTATCTCGTAATCTTCAGATTGCAAAAATATTTGGGGACTGATTAATTGCCTCAGCATCTGCGATGAATAAGCTTTAATACAATTTAGAGAAAATAAATTGGACCAGAAATATCTAAGCGTACCGTAATATTTCATTTCGTATATGTTGCAGTACCACTGGAGCCTTCAACTGCCAGTCAGTCTTCTTTTCAAAAGTGGATTCCTCAATGTAGTGTTCAACCTCAAACGACATTTTCTTGCAAATTGTTGATATTTTGGAATATTCGTTCTCCAGCTTTTGAACGAGAGGCCATACGTCTTGAATAATTGATTTCACTAAGTCTGAATATTTCTTTTTATCATTGTCACTGAATTTCAACTTCTTCAATTCTTGCGTAGTTTTCTTCATGTCTAACAGTCTACTTGTAGAAGAAGGTTTTATTTGTTGTGCGAATTCTTCTTCGAACTGAGCCCCGACAAGAATTTCTTGTAAAACGTCTGACGATATAGAGTGTTTTTCATAATACGGAAAAAGAACTAGGCGTTTTATCATCCTAGCCAGACTCAACAGACTGTCTGGTCGAATTTTCTCATCACTCCCTTCAGAGATGTTTAAAGACGAAGTCGTAGTTTCCATGGCACTTATGTAGGTCGCGATTGAGTCCATGATGCTGTCTGAACACGCATAGCTCTCAAAATCTAACTGTGTTGTCTTTTTGTCCCATGTTGCACCTGGTCTAAACAATTTCAGACATCCGGCTATATCTGGAAACACTTCAAGCAATAGTTTCTCAAAATAATCTGAAACGGCTATTGGAAGTACCGTGTGGTCTTTTTCGAACACCACTGATAATGACTTATCCCATCCTTGTGGACGCCATTTCAAGCGGCTATTCAGATCGTCTTGAAGTTGTGTACGTTCTTCCGTTAAAGGGTAATTGGCCAGATGCAAGGCAAAGAACACATGACAACCTTCCAAAGGGGGTTCTTTGTTTAATTCGTCTAGAATATCTGTCATACTCTTAAAAGTGGTAGATAAATAATATTAGAGGAACACAAATTTTATTGTAAGAAGTCAGTTAAATGAATTAACTGTAATTAAGAGGGTTATTAAATTTATAAAGCGAAACGAACTTATTCAAATAAACATAATACTAACTGGACGCGTTTTCATTTACACTCAAGAATATGCGATTAACAGTTTAAGTACCGACAGATGCAAGCAATGTTTCACCAATTGATATAAAGAAGCATCAAGGCGCACGTAAATTGCAACTTATTATGTTTGTATCGAAAAGCACATTGCTATAAGCATTTTTCATATACCAACATGCAATTATCATTAAGCATTATGCAATTGTAGTTCAGCAACATGAATGGACAGACGGTCATTCCTTTCCGTACATTGAGGGCAACAAACGGGCTCAGGCCTGTGCGTGGGTCCATTTATAATTACTAGTGCTACTATGAAATTGAAATGACATTTAAACGATATACTGAGACTGACCAATACCTTAGTAAATTGAGGGTCGTGAACATCCTTCCCGTGTATATAGCACAGGTAAACTCGCGTTTTCTCGCTCTTCTTATCCACGCTTTCTTCAGTTGACCTTGGTAGTGATGATCGGTCGACAATACAATTTTCTGTTGGGATTGCAGAGTTTGCAATTATCTTCATTTCAAGGTCAGCGTGAAACAAATTGTATATTGCTTGTAGATCACATGTTTTGCTCGTCCACTTTACCGATCCTGAAATAAGATAATACTAAACACGTAGTTTTGGGTGCTTGAATAAAGCTAACTAATTAAGACAAAGAGAATGGATAAAAGAAGAAAAGAAAGGAGAAGAAGAACAACAACAAACAATAAATTAATACAGCAATACTGATTTTTGGCATAAGCGCAAGTTCCCATCCAACCTCAGCAAAAGGAATATTGTGACGTAATAACACATTATTGTTCGTGGATAACACACAGGAACAAAACAAAGTTTGTTTCTCTTTTCATCGTGATTTATTTCTGTTGAATATTGTCTAATACAACGCTTGCTAATGTTCGTGAAATACAATCTAACAGCGCGGTGGGCCGATATGGCCGCCACGACACGAAAGCGTGACCGCTCTATTCGATTATCAAATCTAACCGCAGAATATTTTATTCTGACCAAACATCTACATTTTGTCTGCAGGTTAATTTGCACAAAATTCCCTTATAACTTTGATTGGTCATTTGTGTCCGTTTCTGCACGTGCTTGTTGTTGATTGGTTGAATTCTAAATGTACTGAATCACTGACACCCTGGGAACGGAGAAACAAAACTATTCAAGTATTTACACGCTTATCGAACATGGTGATATAAAGTTTTAATGTACAAATACTTTGAATGACCGACGCAAACAAAGCACCACCGCCCAAATCCCTATGTCAACAGCGTCGACCACTCCATCAAATAAATGCCTTGTTAAACATACAGACTCTAGATTTTTCTATTAAAATATACTATCTTTGATCTTTCAATTTGTTGACTTATTCTACTGTTCACTGAGTGCAGGGATATGCCATGTGTTTAATAATGTTTATGTCACAAGAATAAACAATATGCATATGCTGTTACGTTACAATATGTTAAAAATGTCCAAGTGAAACATTTTCATATTTGGTGCATTCCTGTTTTCATTTGATAATGTTCAAGTAGGCACAAACATCTAGATATGCCACAAAAGGCATAAGGTTAACGAGAATGCTTGTGTTTTTAATAAGTTAAATTTTACAGCAGTTGTGTATTTTAGTTCAACGTGCTGCATGTTTACACAAATCGTTTTTCATCATAAATACAACGACTTGCCCTTAAATAGTGTATGATAAAACCCTGACAAGAAAATATATAAATGTGACGACTTTCCAACTTGAAGAAAAGTCGTAACTTACCAACTGTTCTTTCAAATCGTGGATACAGACACAGAAAGCGGTTCCGGAAGTGTTGAACCCTGGGGTACACACGCCATGATGGATACTCTGTCCGACTTAGAATTTGTGTCATTGTAGATACGGTGTGTATTTGGCATCAGAATATTGAAATCATCTAAGGATGTGCGAAGTTCTATAATAACAAGTTTGCTGAATAAAACATTACATGTATCCATTCTAATTAAGCATTTATCTATGTTTGAAGATATGTTAAACACAGGTTGAAATACTTTATAACACTTACTGATTGGTTTTAGTTCTTAATTTACAAAATACTATAATGAATATAAGTTTTAATTGTGTTGAAGTATATAGTTTATAGGTTCGGGATATGGGCCGCTTTCCAGGTCATAACGTATGTTATGAACTATTTAAATTTGATTTACAATAATCGCTATCAATTGTATTCGTTTACGTACAACCATATATCTATAACGTTCTTTTAAAGCAGGGTGAATAATATAAATATACGTGTACTGAGTTTACTTCGTAACATATTTATGTCAAGCTGACCTTATCGAGTTAAGATGACCTTGTTAAATTTCCATGTTTGCACCTCACATCCTAAATGAATACATGTTTATTACACTGAGACGCGATTCCACATAAAATATCATTAATCAAATTTACATTTACGAGTCCACACATAACTGCATTCCTTTTTGTATTTCCTTAAAGTTTAACCAGACGTATAAGTTTTCTGTAACTACTTTCCAATTCGAGTTGGATTGTCCAAAGTTAAAAATAAACGCTGAGATGGGTTCCCAAATGACACATGATTAGCTGGTTACCCAAAATAAATTACGAAATACTGTCAGTTTACTTCCCGTCGATTTACCTGAGATATGAATTCCAAATATTGAATATGCAACACATTGAATATATCTCATATACATTAGTAAATGACCGTAGTATAGTACCAACTTTACCTGTGACGTGTGAACACCAATCAAAAGTGGAAACGTGAAACTGTAGACTACATTTATCGATATATCCTACTTGTGTACGGCATACCGTTAGTGCGATCGTGGTTACACATTAAAATCCAGAGGGCGACAATGCGATAGGGCGAAAGTACATAATAATAATTATTGAGGATTAAATATCATTTTAAATACGATCGTTAAAATTAATTTTCACTTCTAGTAGGTTTTTAATGGGTTTATTCAAGATACAATAGACATACAGTCCATGGGTATACAAGTTCAAAACATAATAATATATATACAAGCATGAACATGTGATCAGTATTGAATTTCATAAGTTGTTAATTAAAGTATCAATACATGAAAATGGTCTAGGACAATTAGATTACAGCATTTAAAATCTATTAAACAATGTTATAATTATAACAACAACAAAAAATCTAGATAGCCAGAAGTCAAGTTTAAGTAATACATTATACACAATTAATCATAATAATAGTTATACAGGTTTCTTTGACTAAATGCTTTATGTACAACATAGCTAAGTTTATGTTGGTACTTATAATATCAGTTTGCATTTATTTAATAAACTTTATCATGTTTGGTCTTTCCAGTAATATTTATTTATATACAATTTTTTCATATCATCATATAATAAAAAAGGATATTCATCCTCAAGAACATTGCAATGTTGACATTTTCTCTCTTGAAAAGGTATATTCAGGTTTATGCCATCTGCCTGATTCAATTTCTAATCTATGAGATGAAACTTTTTATCTACAAAGATCAAATCTAAACTTATTTAAACTAATATTTTTTAAGTAAGATTGCAATTCAAATCTACAAAACTGACTGTAACTAATTACTCTTGAAGAATTATTAAGTTCACGCAACCAATTTTGGATAAATGTGTCATTTAATCTAGACTTTACCAATGATAAAAACACTTTTCATCACGAGCACCTTGGTTTAGCCATGCATAATGTACCTCTAAGCACTGCAACAGATTACAAACAGATTTTGCCCAAGAATGTGTATTTGGTTATTTATTAAATTCTCACACATATGGCTATAAATACACTTGACATACTTGTTATCTTCCAACTGAATATTTTTTAACCAATACCGTATTAGATTAATGGCTCTTTTATTATTCGAAGATGTTCTTCCAAGTTTCCCATATACAACATTATTATGTGTTTGAATTTTCACACCTAGTAGTTTTTTTGCAACAATTTAAGTGGACTCTTTCAATTGCCATTGACTCAGTTAAGCCCCATATTTCTGACCCATAATTTAAAGTTGGTAAAACAAGCTGATCAAACATCTCTTATTTGGTATGTATTGAAATTGTTGGGAAATTTACTAAACATGAGTTAAGCTTAAAACACAGCCTTCGAGGCAAAAGTATTTGCAAAATATCCTCCTGTAGTGAATTCAATTCCCAAATATGTACATGATTTAACAATTTCTAATGCTTGGTCTTTGTACAAAAATGATATGCCCCTCCTAAATTGTTCCCACCCCTTTTTAAAAACCATAACCTTTGTTGTATTTGTGTTAACACATAATTTCCACCTATCACAATACCCTTACAAAGACAAACATTTAATTAGTTCTTCCTCTGTTTCTGCCATAATTACAATGTCATCTGCATATAACAACAAAAAAATGTTTAGCATACCAATATCAATTTATTTAAAACCATTTAACATATAATGTTCTTCAAATAAATAGAAAATAGGAATGGTGATAATGATAACCCATGTCTTACTCCTAAAAAAAAAACAGAAATAAAAACTTCATTACTTATTGTGTTACCCAATTTTATTCTTGATTTTTCATTTGTATTCATAGATTTGAGGATATTATGCATTTTACCTCTAACGCCGAGCTTCAACAGTTTATACCAATTGATATCCCTCACCACATAATCAAACGCTTTGGTGAAATCAACAAATAGGGCAAACAATCTGTTTTGTTCGCTTAATAAATAATTTATGACACCATGTTGCACACAAATGTTATCCACAGTTCCCATATTTTGCCTGAATCCTACCTGTGCCTCTATATATGCCGTACCATTTGGGTCAAAAGTACAAATACGCCAACAGCTAAAAATAGATATCACCGCGGTGACAAAATTGTTACCACGGTGACAATTTTGTTACTGCGGTAACAATTTTGTCACCGTGGTATTATCTTTTTTGTCACTGCGGTAACAATTTTGTCACAGCGGTGACAAATTATGACTGTTGGTATATGTTTATACCTGCTGTTACATGTATTTCTTTGGGTCAGTTTTCAATCATTTTCCCCGTAACAAACCAAGATTTTTTCAAGAAAATAATTAAATATTTAACAATAGTTTAAAATAAAATCAATACGGATGAATAAGTATAGTTGATAAGTTTATTCATGTGTTTTTTCATATGTTTTTGTCCTTTGTCCAAAGTATCACCGCAGTTACAACAAGGGACAAATTGTCACAAAACCAGGTTTTCAAGCATTGCTACTGATTGTTCATCATAATTACCCCCCTTGTTTCAAAATCAATATGTTTTTCAACCCCGTGACCTAGTTTCTGAACCAGCATGACACATATTCAAACTTGACCTAGATTTTGTCTAGATACAACTTTTGACCAAGTTTGGTAAAGATCGGATGATTTTTTTTTTTTATGGCTCATTTTATGGCCATTTTTGACCTTTGAACTCAAAGTGTGACCTTGACCTTGGAGATATCGACGTAATTATTTCGGGCGACACACCGTCCAGTGATATTGAACAAATGTGCCAAATGATTTTAAAATATTACAATAAATGACATAGTAATGGCCCGGACAAGCTCATTTATGGCCATTTTTGACCTTTGAACTCAAAGTGTGACCTTGACCTTGGAGATAT